>JAJEJO010046215.1:0-22500 GCA_020662805.1 Glaucomys volans | reverse complement strand
GGCCACACGGGGCTCACACCCAGAGGTGGCCCGGGGTCTCTGTGAGCTCCAAGCAGAGCAAAGCAGCAAGTCGAGGTCACTGTCCCTGCAAGGGAGGGGACACCCCAGGGGACTCAGCTCAGGGTACCTGCAGAGCTAGGGCCACAGTGAGCAGGGGCTGGCACTTCAGCTTGGAGGGCCGTGTCCCCGGAGGACCGAGGAGGGGAACAGGCTTTACGGTCTGGACGGGACGTGTCGTTGCAGACCTGTGTGCGCCAAGAGCGAGATGACAGCGTCTCTCAGGGGCGACGGAGACCGCCACCCTAGCCGTGCACACGAGGCCTTCCGGATTCTTTTGCAGGGTGGCCGTGGAGGAATGTGCTTCCTCCCAGTCCTGGAGGCCAGCAGCCCACGATTCATGGGCCCTTCTGACCCCCACCCCCTGGCTCTCAGGTGGCCCTGTCTTGCTGTGTCCTGCAAGCTGGACCCTGGTGCCGTCTGGGCCCTGACCTCCTCTTCTTATAAGGACACCTGTTGTATTGAACTCGGGTCCCTTGGATGACTCCTCCAGAGTCCCTGTCTCCAAAAACGGTCCCCTCCTGAGTCACCTGGAGCGAGGACCCCCACCTCTGAATTCTGGGGGACACAATTCAGCCCATAAACTGCTTCCCTGCGCTTGGGGCTCAGATCAGTGGTGAAAGGCAGTGAAGGGGAGGGGGACGCTCTCCAGACCCAGGGACCTTGTGTGAGAAGCTGGGGGCAGGGGGGAGGTCAGAGGGGAAGCCAAAGGGCTGTGTGCTGGGGAAGGTTCCAGAAAGTGGTGCCCAGGGAGCTCGCAGATGAGATTGTGATCGCCACCCCAGAGCCCGGAAGGACGGGGTTCTGCAGAGCTCACCGCGGCCCTGACTTCGCTGAAGAGGACGGACTGACAGAGGATTACGGCTGGGAAGGGCCTTGAAGGGAGGGCACCCAAAGCTGGTGGCAGCTGGGGCCAGGGCTGTGGCAGGGACTGGGCAATGCGGGGAGGCCAGAGAGAAGAGGTGGCATTGAGGAGGGCTCAGGGCCCAGGAGGAGGCCAGGTCCCAGGGTAGAGGGCCCAGGAGGAGTCAAGGTCCCAGGGTAGGGCAGGGCGTGGCCTGGGCGGAGGCAGGGGGTGTCCCTGCGGTCACTCCTCTGCTCACACAGCCCCAGGAGGAGCCGATCATGGGGGCTCCACCCTGATGACCTTACACAATCCCGATCACCTCCACGCCCGCTCTGGACACTCACCCGGTCCAGGTCCCACCCTCAGTCCCTCGCCAGGGCAGTGAAGCTCCAACGCGAGTTCAAACCCCAGTCGCTCCTCCGCTGCCCCTGCGCTTCAGGACCCCGGCAGCAGCGCACGGCCACCAACGGTGCAGGACGGCCGCCCTCTTTCACAGGGAGCCGAGGGACATCCCGAGTTCCGTCCTCGCCGTGTCACATGGCTTTTTCTCAGTTTCTGGGAATTAGAGTACGGGACGTCTTTGGGGGTGTCTTAGGGGACGTCTTTGGGGGTTGTTCTGCTGCCCACCTCTGGTTACATCTCTGTGTTACAGCTTAGGAAACCGAGGCTCGTAGGCCTGGGGGTCACCATTGTCCCTCAGCTGGTGGGGAGGGGCCCTTAGACTGAGTTCTAGGCCGTGCGCGCCCGTCTCCTCCAGGCTGGTTCCAGATGGTACCAATGAGGGACTCCGCCCTGCCCTCCCAGAGGGAAACTGCTCTGTCTTAATCGCCCTGCCCGGTGATCCCGGAGGTGGGGACTCACCCTCCACGCTGCACACCTCCAGGGGACCCTCTCCTGCACCGGAGGCGGGTGTCCTGGTGATGCTTCTGCCCTGGTGTCCCTGGTGGTGCTTGGTGCACGTTTGTGGGAACAGTGAGGAGCCGAATGGCCGGGCCTGGCCTCAGGACTTCAGAGCCAACCCATTTAAGAGTTTGGGGGTATGTTCTGCTTTGCTTTTGGATAAACTCAGTGCAGACGGTGAGGGTCTGTGCTGGTGGACGGTACTGCTCATCCTCCCCATCATCCCCGGGCCTGGATTCCAGCCCCCAGGAACTCTTTTTAGGTTCTCTGGGTCCACACCCATTTCCCGTCTGTGTCCCCTCAGAGGGGACATGCTCCCGAAGGAAGTAAGGCGGGGCTGGGCAGGTGCTGGGGAGTCGGGCCCTGCTGTGCTCAGAAGCCCTCAGAGGTCACTGTGTGTCCTTGAGGACTGCCATGGAGTCCTTGGGGCCTTGGAGACCAGAGCTTGTTCTAGGAACTGCACAGGGGGCCTGGCATGGTGACAGTGTGGTGGCAGTGGTACCCTGGGGTTGGCAGCCGTGCAGAGTGAGGTAGTTAAGGCTGCAAGTTTATAGCAAAGGCTGTAAAGACGCACTGTCAGTGACAGCTGGGCAGAGTCCCCCAAGGTGAGGAAGACCCTCAGGTCCTAGTGGTCCTGTCAGGAGTAAAGGGCAGGGGAAGAGAGACTTGATCCCAGGGAGCTGGCCATCCTGAGCTGGTCAGAACCTGCACGAGTTACAGAAAGCCCTTGGTGTTAGAGACGGAAGGGACCCTGGAGATGAGGTGCGCCCTGTTCCTTCTACCCCGAGGGCATGGACAGCTCAGGTCACCCACCAAGGTGGCCCACAGAGCTCAGCTCGGCACAATGCTCTCTTATTAAAGGACACACTGTGTGTAGGCAATGGAAGAAGCAGGGGTTCCAGCACCCTGGTGGCCCTGTGGACCCCTCCTCAGTGATTCAGACTCGTCCCCATGAGGCGAACACTGGACCAAGGTTGCAGGTGCGGTGTCATCTGGAGGGACAACAGGTGGACCTTAGGAGCTCCCAGTCCTGAGGCTCCATCCTTCTTTCCTGCCCGGGGTCTCCTGCACTGGCCCAGCCTTCTGCCTTCTGGCTATGCGAATGCACTTCCCATCCGGGGTGCCCTTCCCATCCTGGGGTGCCCTGCTTGTCCTGGGGACATCTGTTCTTATCCCGTCGTCCTGCATTTTCCACACACACCTTTGCCCCAGACATCCCAGGACACCCCCTTTTAGCCTCGGGGATCTGGCTGCTGTTTGGTTCTGTCTGATGGGAACCAAGTGGCCCTGCCTAGTCCCTGGTGAGAGCCATCTCATCTCACTTTGGGCCTTTATCCTGCTGAAGTGGTCCCCCTTGACCGCCAGCTCAGCGTCAGGTGTGGGGAGACCCATGCTGAGGGCTTCGGGTTGGCTTTGCTCTCCCCCGTGCATCTAGACTCCCCCATGCAACCTGAGCCCCTCACGAGCACCCAGCTCCCTGAGAGCCCCAGAGGCCCTCGTCTCCCAGTCCTGACACTCATGTGCTCTGGGCGTCCGTCCGGGTTCAGGCTCCGTCTCCCATGCTAGGTCGAGCCCCTCAGGCACGGAGATGGTCTATTCGTCTTTAATTCCGTAGTTACAAGGTGGCAATCGTGTGGAGCTTGCCCAGGGCCGGGCGCGGTCCTAAGTGCCTTACACATATTAACCGGCTTCATCCCGACCCCACCCTGTGACCACCCTGTTCTGCAGAGCAGGACAGAGAAGCACCCGACAGTTCTGCAGGTCACACGGCCAGTGAGAGGCAGGGCTCCAGCCCCACAGGGTCTTCTCCAGAGTCCCTGCTCTCGGCCACCGAGTCACAGCCCAGCGCAGCGCTGGGGAGAGCTCAGGAGACACCTGGTGAACGAACGACCCCAGTGCCTGGTGTGGAGTGAGAGTCCTGGGGTGACGGGGCAGGTTTGGAGTCTGTGAAGGAGACGCCTGAGGGTTTCTTGGACTAAGGAGTGATTGACAGCAGGGCCCGGTCCAGTTAGAACTCGGCTGGACTTTGACCGTCACAGCAGCCCCGAGAGGCAAGTGTCACCCTAGCAGGCAGCCTGGAGCTCAGAGAGCTTCGGTCTCCTGCCCAGGGTCATCCCCAGGGTAAGAGCAGAGCAGGAGGCACATCCCCTAGATCCCCAGGCCTGGGTGGGGCCTGGCCCCCTCGCAGGGGACACAGGTGGATGTCTGAGGCTGTAAGAACCGTCCCATGGACCACCTGCCACCAAAACCCAGAGAGGATAGTGGCTTCCCCAAGTCCCAGGGCTGGTGTGTGCCAAGGTGCAGCACTGCGTTTTCTGTGGCTATTTCCTCCATGCCCAGATGCTTCTAGAATGTTCCATGGGGTTCCCCCTGGGAGGCCATACTTCTGGAGACTGGAGATTCGCCCTCTTGGTCCAGCTGGACTTGGGCCATTTTACCACGAGCATCCCGTCTCCTAACACCAGCTGCATGATGGACGGCGTCTAGAGTCGCGTCTAGAGACTCGTGGAGAGCCCGGCGGGGAGGGGTGCCAACCTCGCACACAGAGTCGTTAAAGAAGCAGGGACGAGAGGTGGAGCACCTCTCTCGCTCCAGAAGGGAGGTGGAGGGGGATGCTGCGTTTGGGGGACCTCGCTCTCCTGGCTGACAGTGGGGCCGCCTCCACCTGCATTTATCACACCCGTGGGCACACGGCAGTCCCCGACATCGCTGCTGTTAGAGAAGGCGAGCAATGAGCCAAGCTCAGCGTCTGCTGGCTCCAAGGGGGTCGAGGGAACAGACGAAGGAGGAGAAGGAAGGGGAATGGGACCAGTGTGAGCTGTGTGCGTGTGCACGCTCCTGAGTGCATGTGTGTGTGTGTGTGTGTGTGTGTGTGCGTGCCCTGTGTGATCTGGGCTGGGGTCAGATGGTGTCAATGTCTCTCCAGGCAAACCTGACCAAAGGGGACCTCGACTAATCAATAGTGGATTTTTAAAATATGAATTTATTTATTGAACAACTATTGAGTGAGCACCTTCTAGGTACAGGCAGTGGAGGGGCTGAAAGAACCCAGCCAAGCTCTTGAACCCCATGGCAGAGGGACCCCGGGAGGGTTCCTCTTCCTCCTGGAGAGGAAGTGGCAGGAGGGGGAAAGCCAGGAAGGCGTGAAGAAGCAGGTGGCATGTGGCACTGGAGAGGGCCTCTCTGAAGAGGTGACATTGGAACAGTGGCCCTGGTGCAGGCAGAGAGAGAAGGGGACCTGAGGGCACCCTGGCTGAAGGCCGGTCTTGGCACTTGCTGGGAGCAGCACAGCAGAGGAGCCCTGGAGTGGGAGGGATGGGCTGGTCCACAGGGCCTCTGAGGGCTGCCACTTGGACTTTGGAGTTCGTTCTGCACGTGAGGCTTTAGCTGGCAAAGGTTGATGTGTGCAGGAAGTGGAGCCCTCCGGTGCCACGTGAGGCCGAGGTGCAGGGACAGAGGGGCACACAGCGTGGGGGCTGTGGCACTGGCTGGAGAGGGGGGCGGTTCGGCCCCGTTCTGGCAGCAGGGTGGTGCGGTGAGTCGGACCCCAGCTGCATTCTGGAACGGAGCCGGCAGGGCGTGCCAAGCAGTCGGCTGGACGTGAGAGAGCGCGATTCAAAGACAAGACCAGCTCTGAGGTCCGAGCAGCTGGGTGGGTGGCGGAGGCTCCTGTGCCTGAGATGGAGGGGACTTGGGGTGGGGAGGTGACTCAGAGTGGCCTGCAGGGCACCGGGAAGGACAGGAAACTTGGCAGATCTCCTAGCCCTAGAGCCCAGGTGCTGGTGTCCTCTGGTGCGGGAAGGAAGGAGGGCTTGGGTGGCGGGTCCCCAGCCCGTGATGCCGCAGCTCAGGGACTCCTTGGTCACCTTCTTGCCCACATCATCAACACACATAGAAAATCCTGGTCCCCCTGTGCTCATTGCCCTGCCCGGCCAGTGCCCACGGGTCCCGGTCAGGTTCTCTGGAGACTTTCCCTCGGGTACCAGGCAGGTGTCCAGGGCTGGCTGGGGGGAGGCTGAGGGTGGAGAGGGCTGCCCATGGCCAGGCGGTGCTGCCCACAGCAGTGGGCCACGCAGCACTTTCCCATCCGTCCATCTGTTCAGCCTACTTGTTGGGCACCGAGGCCCGTGTTGACACTGGAGACTTGTCCTCTGCCTCGGAGTCCAGGAGAAAGAGACAAGTAGGTGGCCCTTCCAAGGAGCCCGCTGGGGGACTTGGGTGGGGCTGGGGGCTTCCTGGAGGGACTGTCTCAGCACTCAGAAAGGGACCCGAAGGGGTGGGTCACAGATGCGAGAAAGGTTGACCACGAGGACTGGAGACCTGGATGGTCGATGTCGACAAGAGGCAGATGCCCCTTCCCCAGAAGCCAGCTGGCCATCATCTGCTCCGATCCGTCACTCATTCATTCATTTGAACTTGACCCCTGCGCATGTGTGCCTGGCCCCAGGCTCGTGCTGGAGATAAGGAGATGAAACCAACGTGGTCCCCACCAGACAGAACTCAGGGAACAGTCGGGAAGACAGTCAGCAAAAACCACAGAAATAAAAATGTCTCTAGAAAATGTGGCGTGTGTTAAAAGGATGGGCATTGGGTGACCTGATGGCAGAGAGGCAGGGAGGAGCCTGGGAGGGGGTCTGTTGAGATCTGGGGGAGGGGAGGTTGATGTGAGGTGTGGGCCGAGCCGTCCAGGAGAGGAGATGGCAGGACAGTGTCATAAGACCCTGTCCCGTGAAGCCCCATTCCTGCCCCTGTTCAGAGGTACCTGGGCCTCGTGGCAGGTGGAGGACCGGGCAGGGTCGGTGTGTAGGGACAGCAGCACAGCCCAGACCCCCCCTTGCACCCCATCCTTTGCTCTGGTTTATCTCCTGGAGCCTTGAGTAGGGTTTCCTTGAGACCAAGTCTAAATCCATTTGGAGAGCTTGCTGGGTGGACGGCACACCCGGACCAGCCTCCAAGGTCTTGCCTGCCTGAAGTCTGGGCCCTAGAAATGACCATCTTCCCCAGTGATGATGGAACGTCCCTCCCATGGAGAGGAGGGGGATCCTCGGGGACCTTCCTGGCCAGCCTTTTCAGGGCACTGGGGAAGGTCCCACCTCAGGCACGGGAAGCCTCCCCAGCTATCAGGGGCATTTGCTGCTCTTCATGACCCACACCCTGCACCCTGCAGACTGGGAGGTGCCACCCGGTGGGTGAGACCCATGGGTCAGAGAGGGCAGGAGAGGGCAGCGCACTGGGCCCCAGCTGGGTTGTCTTTCCTGGAAGGCAGACGGGCAGCGGGAAGCTGGGCTTCCAGTAAGAAGACAGGCCGACTTGGCGTCCACACCCCTTCACTCAGAGAGCAGCGAGCGCTCCGTGCTCCTCGGTGGCTGTAATGAGTGCCGCGGAGAGCTGTTTGCAGCTAAGTGAGTGAGCTGTAATGGCTTTCTGCGGTCATTAGGCACAGGCCGCCGGGAGCCCTGAGGGTCCGCCCAGGCTGGGCTCCCACACGCTCCCCCCAGACCCAGATCAATGGGCTCAGGTTGGGCTGGGTGGACTCCGAGCTCCCTGAGCACAGGCAGCCCCCAGGGACCACACCAGGACTCATAAGTCACCCTTGACACCAGGCCACACACAGATGGAGTGAGAGCGTTCCCAGGGGAAGGAACTCCAAAGGGTGCAGGACATGTAAGCTCAGCCCAATCTGGTGGAGGGGACCACTTAATTAGACTCAGTCCAGTAAAGGTTGGGAGGCTAGGAAAGGGGAGACTGGGGCTGTGTCTAATGGCTCCAATGTTAGGGAGAATCTGACTTGATCTCAGCTCTGTCTCTCTGACCCTCAGTGTTTCCATCTCTAAAATGGAGCTAAAAGAGCACATTTTTATGGGCTGGTTGTGAGGACATAGTGAGGTAATGTGTGTTAAGTGCCTAGCATGTCTCTAGTGTTCTATGGAAGATAACAACTACATCATCACCATCACTTCCACCATCACCATCATCACCATCACCATCACCACCACCACTGCCACCATTAGCACCACCATCATCACCACCATCACCACCATCATCACCGCTATCACCACCACCACCAACACCATCACCATCATCACCACCATCACCACCAACACCACCTCCATTACCATCATGACCACCATCTTCACCACCAACAACACCATCACCATCACCACTGCCACCATCACCACCTCCATCACCATCACCACCACCACCACCACCACCACCATCATCACCACCTCTACCACCATCACCACCACAGCCGTCATCATTATCAGCAGCATAGTAGGAGGGATGTCTGTTGGCTCTCATTCTCTTCACTTGCTTTTGTCTTTTAGTGAATCTAGTAAAAATGGCAAAGCTGGCCTGCTCACTGGCCAGCAGTGGGAGCCTGCCTCTCACCATGGAAGGCATGTGGAGACTAGCTCATAATCATAGAGCTCCTGGGCCAAGTGCAGGGTGTGGTAGGAGCCTTGTCCTGGGGCCAGGCCATGTTTAGGGGCTAGGACATAAGCAATGACAGGGAGGGGAGGGAAGGGGCAGGCTGGGCTGGGAAGATGCCCCGTGCCCCCTTGCCCAGCATGGTCTTGCTGTCTCCTCAGGACCTCCAGGTATCCTCCAATGGGTTCTGGGGAGAGGAATGGGGGCCATCTATTTTCCTTCCCTAGGCTGAAGCCTAGAAGAATTAGGGCTCTGAGATCTGGCTGTTCATCCCTCACCCAGAGGAAGTGTCCTGTCTGCTGTCGCGACCTCCTATAACTCAGGCCCTGCTGCGGAGAGACTCCTGGGACAGTTTTATCACCCCCATATCTTCTGGAACCGAGAGGAGGGGACAGCTGTGTGACTGAGAGACAGGATGGAGAGTTACAAACTTGCAGGTCGAGGGTTTTACAGAGGGTTCCCACCACCTGCCCAGCAATGGGACCAGGACTGACCTAGTCTCCTCTGGGTGGAATTTTCCAGACTGCAGCATAGTGTGTGACAGTGGTTTTCAACCCACATCACACCTTACAATCACATGCAGTGGCTTAAAAGAAGTCCAACACCTGGACCGGACCCCCACTGGTTCTGACTGAATTAGTCTGGGGTGGGGGTTGTTTTGGAAAGCCCCTCCACCCACTGTGTGATTCCATTGTGCAACCAGGGTTCATGGGCACAAGCATAAGGAAAGAAAGTGGGCTTTGGGGCAGAGCTTCTGACCTTGGCTCCACCACTCACTGCTAGCAGCGGGACCTTAGGTGAGTCATTCAGCATCTCAGCTTAGTGCTGATTTGGGTTTTTAAAAAAATCATTAATTGATAAGCAAAACAAGTTGGAGACAAGAGCTCCTGGTTCTCAAGGAGGTTACTGGGAATGTAAATTAAGCAAATGTGGGTGAAGGTCCTTAGCACCCGCTGGGTGCTTTTTTTAGCTTTCATACCCTCTGTGCAAGTTCTAGGGAGATAACAGAGACTGTCACATAATGGATCATGAAAGAGGTGGGCCCCGTTGCCCAGAAGTTTGTAAGGGTAGGCACAGTGATCCTTCTGCAGATCCCTGGGCTAATAGCTCTGACCTTGGTATTTATTCTACTTGGGATTCATTGAGACTTTCAAAATTGCAATTTAACTTTCTCCAAACTGGGGGAGTTTTCAGCCCTTATTATTTCAAATGATTCCCCATTCGCTCCATTTTTTTCTAGAATGGCATTTACAGTGCGTTAAACCTCACTGCACAGTCCCTGGGGCTCGAGGTTGTGTTTGTTTGCCTTTGTCATCTAAAACATTTTTTTCTGTCTGTTCTTCAAGCTGAATATTTTCTACTGATCTGTCCTTGCAGTCACTGGCTCTCTCTTCTGTTCTCTTCGATCTGCTATTAAACCCATCCAGTGAACTTCTCATTTCAGATCTTATATTTTTCAATTTGAGAATTTTTGTTTGATTTTTTCCTTTAATAGTTTTTATTTCCCTACTGAGGATTCTTGTTTGTTCATTCACTGTGAGTATGTTTTCCCTTATGATTAGAGCGGCTGCTTTACGGCAGTCCACAGAAGCCACACTTGACTGTTTCCTCATGTGCCTAGAAATTTTCGACTGTATTCTTGTCACTGTGAATGACACATTGTACACTCTCTGGATTTTGTTATGTTAATCTAAACTATATTGATCTTGTTTTCTTGAATTATTTAAAAAGCAAACAGTTAACTTTCTAGACTCAAATTCCAAACTCTGTTTCCTTTGGTGAGCAATAGCAAAAATCTCTGTTTGGTCCCTCTTGCTTTGTTGGGCTGCTTGGACTCTGCCCCACGCATGCTTGCTTCAGAGGTCAGCCTAGTATTTGGGTAGAGTTTATATATGAATTCAGGTCTCCTCCCTCTGCCTCTTCTTTTTGTGGTTCCCACCCGCACTTTCCAACATCTGGGATTGCCCTAAATGTGTCCTCTGATTCTTTGTGTCATTGAGACTGTGGGTTTTCTATCTGGATTTTAGCCTGACCTCAAACCATACCCCTAAATATGGAAATCCACCCAGTGCTGTTCCTGTCTTCTCTATCTTGCCTTCCCTCCAATGGCTGCCTGCTTTTGATTATCCTCCACTCTCATCAGGCAGTTGTTTAGAGTTGTATCTGTAAGAGAAGAGGATTGATCTGAGAGTTGCCACTCCATCCTTACCTGAAGCCCAAAGTTCTGCTGTTTGCTCAAAGTCACAGCAGTGGGAGGACAGGCATCAGGCACCTCGGGATTAGCTCTATCAGTTACTTAAGATACCTTTGTAGCCCAGGCCCAGCCCAGGGAAGGATGCAGCTGTGCCTCATCTTCAGCAGACTGAAACAGATGAAGTGGACTTTATACACTAAGCCAACACTTTCCAGTAGAACTCTCTGTGGTCATCATGGTGTGCATCTAGTAGTATCCCCCTAAAAGCTCTTATGTTTGACAGCACAAGAATGTTCTGAGGTGAAATGATTAGAATATGAGATCTGTAACCTCATTAGTGGATTAATCCATTTGATGAACTACTGGGTGGGACATGGTTAGAGGAAGTAGTTCCCTGGGGGTGTACCCTTGGACTATATCCTGTCCCTGGCTTCTTGTTCCACCTGCTTTCTCTGATTCACAGCTACCATAAACTAGCAATTTTTCTCCACCGTGCCCTTCCACCATGATGTTCTGCCCCACCTCAGATCCAGAGCAATGGAGTTGGCCAACCAGGGACTGAGACCTCTGAAACCATGAGCCCAAAATTAACTTTTCCTCCTCTAAGTTGTTCTCATCCAGTATTTTGGTCATAGCAACAAAAAACTGACCTACTAGCTGCACTGCCCAACTCAGCAGCCACAAGACATGTGACTTCAGATATTGAGAAACGGAATTTTTAATTCTATTTCATTTCAGTTAAGTTTAAATGGAAATGGCCGCATGTGGCAAGTGGCAGCCCTGTTGGGCAGCACCACTCCAAGCCACTCAAGAACGCAAAGTCTGGATTTATAGAAATACATAAAGCAAGGCAAATTTTTTTTTTTAAAAGCATTTTCAAAAAGATTTACTACAAGAAAAAAGAAAACTCACCCAGGGCATTTGAAATAGCATTTTATTGCCCCCCAAAAATATATGTGTGTCAAGAATCAACCCTTTCAGAGCCCTGCTGAACTGCAGAGTCACTTGTGGAATTTCAAACCGAGAGGTAAATTAGAGAGCAATTACAAAGGACGCAAAATAAATTTTTTTAAGTTATGAATTCCTCTAAGATGTTTGAGATATAATGTGATTTATAAACATTAGATTTACCTGTTCCTTCTGGGGAGTATGTTTCTGGCTGGAAGGGAAGTCGCCTGTTGCTGGCATTACCTGGGTCCTGCCTTGCAAGGGGTCTCCTGGGTGGTGGGCACCCGCCCAGCCTCTGTGCATTGGTGGGCTGAGGGTCAGGGTGGGGCACCTGGCAACAGGCCACACATGAGTAGAGCCCTCCCCCCATCCTCCCTCCTCCCTCCCCCTCCCTCCAGAGGGGTTTAGAGTCTGAGGTCATCCTCCCTCCTCTCTCCTCCCTCCTCCTCCCTCCCAGAGTAGGTTAGAGTCTGAGGTCATCCTCTGTCTTCCCTCCTCCCTCCCCCTCCCTCCCAGAGTGGGTTAGAGTCTGAGGTCTGACTCTGCTGCCTGGCGGGTGCTCAGCACAGCTCTGCGACCTCGGGTGCCTCAGTCTCCACATCTGTAAACTGGGGAGAGGAAGTGTCCCCACCTCACAGGGCTGCCTGGGATGCAATGAGCCAAGGCCACAGGACTGGACAGAGGACTGAGAGCTGCCCAGGCCGTTCGGCACAGCCCCTCCTGGAGGCCATTCTCCCTCCACAGCTTCTCTCTCCACTCCCTTTCTGCCAGCCCCCAGCCCCCAGGCCTAGCCTCCTGCCCCCTGGCCCTGGCCCTTGCCTGGACCCCTGGACAGTCACTTAGAACTGCCTGCCCAGCGCCCTCTCCTGCGGACTCTTCCTCCTTTGAGGGGACTCTGCCCTGGGGTTTCATTGGCTCTTCTTGTAGATTCTCACCAGGCATTTTGGTTGGGGTTGGGGGGGTGAGTTAATTGAATCTAAAAAAAGAAGCTCAGGACAAGACCACTCATCACATTTAGGGGCAACCCCAATTCAGTAATCAAGACCAGTATCTTAATGCAATAAGATAATAATCCAAATTGATGCAGAAAGACTCCAATGAGCAAAATATTTACATGTTCCATGAAGATGGGATCCGTCTTTTACTCTCCAGGGTCCCCTCACTCGCTCTCCTCCCCGGTGCCCACCTGGTTGGAGCACATCTTCAACAGATTGAGGTTTTGTTCATTGTGGAATTTTTCACGTTAATTCAGACCTGGGCGAAGATTACGTTAAGACGGTGTTTATCTTGGTTCCTGAGATTTGGGGCACTCCTCTTTAAATTTTGTGCCTAGGGCTTCGTTTGCCCCCCCCCTTGTCCTCCAGCCCCGAACAGTGTGTCCTGAAGTGCAGAGAGACTAGTTCCAGGAGAAGCAGGTCAGGGTCTCCACAGTGACATCCCTTGGGGGCCCTCTAGCTTCCCTTGCTCCAACTCCAACCTGGTGGCCCTTGGAAGCCCAGTCCTGAATCACATACAGGGAGAAGGTGGCCCTTGATACTGTGGTCCCAAGCACCCCCAAACAACCCATGTCATGCATCTCTATGGCCGTGACAACAACCACACAGTACAGCCTGAAGAAGAAAGCCACGCTCTCCTTTTCCATGGCAGCCCCAAGAACCAGATCTTGGCGACTTCTCTGCAGCCACGTCACCTTCAGGATTTGTGCTGACATCATCTCTCCCTGCCCAGCCCCTTTCCTGGCCTCTCTCCTCTTGGGCCTCATCTTCATCAGTCAGTGCTGAGGCCAGACTAGGACTGACCACAGGGCAGGGTGGGTGGGGTGAGCAGAAGGGGCCAGCAGGAACATGCCCGGCCCTGCCAACCCTGTCATTGTCTCCCTGTCCTGCCCACCACAGCTTTCTCTCCAGACCCAAAATAGCTCCCAGTGCCTCCCTGGCCCCGTCTTGGCCCCAGCTGGCAGTGCCGCATTGAGGAGTCCAGGGGGCAGCTCCAGGCCTGGAGCAAGGGGAGGCCTCTCCTCTTGTCTGAACCTGTGGGCAGTGGGGAGAGAGGAGGGCACCCACATTCCACTAGCTAGAGCAGGACAAGCAGGGTCACGTCCCCACACCCTCATGCTGATGGGTGGGGGGGTCCTGGCTCCTGCAAGTCCCTGCTGGCCACCATGGGGGCAGCCTGTGTGTTCCTGAATCTGAGTTGGGGGGGTTGGGGAGCCAGAGTGTGCACACTCCTGACCTCGCCGACCTTCACATTGGCCCTGTGAGTGAGGCGTGGTCCCCCAGGGGCCCCCCACTTGTCGATGAACCAGATCTTTGCACTTGGAAGTTCTGCTTTATTCAATCAGTCAATAACCAGTGTCTGACGGTTCTGGAACATTCCAGCTTCCAGCACTGGGGGTTAGTGCCTGGCGCACCCCAGCCCCATAGCCCAGATGTCATTCCAGGCCAGCAGTGTCCACCTGCGTGTGACAGAGGACCCTTACTGAGCCCTGTCTGTGCTTCCTCAGGTGATCCTGGGGGGGCAGGTGGTACTGGCCTTGACTGCCTCCTACGGAGGAGGAGACGGAGGCTCTGAGACCCTACACCACGTGCCCACAGCGGGGTCTGCACCTGGCCGGCTCCCTGTGGGCCCAGAGCCCCTGCTGCCCTCCAGACTCCACTGCTGGTCGAGGCAGGGCCAGGGCAAGACTCTCTGGACACAGAAGCACCTCCACAGCCCCCAACCCAGAGGACCCCCAGCCCCCTGGGACGTTCCCCCTCCACCCTGGTGACCTCCGCTGAGCCCAGTGGGCTGGAAGATGAAGGTCAAGTGCTGGCAGGGCCACCTGCCAGCCTGTGCTTGGGCTCTGGGTGGCCTGGCCCCTGCCTCACGTCCCGTCTTGGCAAGAACTCCAAGGCCACATGACCCTGGAGCACTGGCAACCCCTGGGCACTTGTCTCTCCGGACAGGCAGGTGGGGAGGGAAGGAAAGGGAGGAGCTGGCCTTACCCGCCCGTCCTGCCCGTCCTGCCCAGGCTGCCCACTGGCCGTGGGCGGGAAGCTGGACAGCAGCCCCCACAGTGCAGGCAGCTCAGAAAGGGGAGGCAGAGGAGGGCGGGAGCCCCAGCCCCCAGCAGCTGGGGGGAGCTTGACGCTCCCTGTGACCGCCCTCCCCTCCCCGTGGGCAGGGTCGTCACTCTCAGGAGTCCCAGGAAGATTCAGAGGCCACATGGTGACCCAGTGGCTCTGTCCGGTGCTGTGCATCCTACGGACCTGTTCTGGAGCTCTGCCGCGTGCGTTCTGCCCCGTGCTCACCCACGGCAGCCCCCCACCCTCCATGATGGAACGTGACCATCGTCCCTCCTTCCCAGCGACAAACCCAAGCTCAGGAGGTCAGCCAGCCTCCCAGAGCCAGGCAAGAGGACACAAGCTTCGGCCAGCTGCTGCCTCCTCCTTGGGGTCCCCTGCTCTGTGGATAGGATGGGCCATGACCTGTGGCTCTGGTGTGGCAGGGTCCCAGAGGAGGCAAAGGGACAGCAGCCCGTGGTTCACACTCTGTCCCCAGGAGGGGAAGAGGCAGAAGCCACTTGCCTCCCTCCTCACTGTGCTCTGTCTC
Source organism: Glaucomys volans (assembly GCA_020662805.1). Classification (NCBI taxonomy): domain Eukaryota; kingdom Metazoa; phylum Chordata; class Mammalia; order Rodentia; family Sciuridae; genus Glaucomys; species Glaucomys volans. The sequence continues at coordinate 7,534 of JAJEJO010046215.1, read as the reverse complement.
CCTCTGTTTATCCCCTGACTCTTCTTTCTTCAGAGTGAGACCCGTCGGGACACCAGGGAGCAGGAGAAGCAGGTGCTCTCTGCAGGCCTGGCCCTGCCCCCGGTGGGACACCTCTTGTCCCATGGCAGGCCCTGTGCTCCAGGAGTCAAGCAAGGACACCCATCCAGGGGGAGGGGCAGACCCCACTGGCAGCTTGTCCTTGGGGACCTTGGTGGAGTGGACACAATGCTCTCGGCTGGTCCCCAGGTCTTGTGGGCTTGGCCACCTGTGGTATAGGGAAGGCACTGGGCCTCTGGGTCCTCACCTGTGTGATGGGCAGCTGATGCCACACTGTGAACATCCCAGGTTGTATGATGAAGAGATACTATTACTGTGAAAGTGGTCAGGGTACCACACAGACCAGGACCTGGGCTTCCTCACTGTTTTCCTTTCTTCCTCCCCCTTTCCCTGCCTGCCTTCCAAGTTAGTTTCAGAATAAGGCATCCAGGTCCCTTTCCATCTCTGCATGGACAGGGTCATTGTCATTAATGCAGAAATTCTGGAAGGTTCCAAAGGCAACCTGCCAGAGCCATAGGCAGGGCTCCTCACATCCTTGGGAATCCCTGGCTCCTTGGACATTTGCTAGTGGAGCTGGGGCTGAATTTCTTTGCTCCAGCCTGACAGTCCCCTGGCACAACTGGGCACTCCCCTCTGTAGCTCCCAGTGTCCCTCCTGCTCCCTCCTGCACTTGGAGATGGTGCCTGCCTGCCACAGGGCCTCACTGAGGCTCCCAGCCTGGCCGGTTGGGGTGGCAGGATGCAGGACCCAGCAGTGGGGAAAGGAGGCTCCTGGAAAGAAAGAGAGGGGGGCTCGGCTGTCTGGAGCCCTGGGGGAGATGTGAGAGGAAGAGGAGGCAGGGTTCAGGCTGACTTTCTACTCTGGATCCCTAGTTGATCCTCCTCTGTAGTCGAGGGAGGGAGGGAGGGAGAGAGAAGGGAAAAGGAGATGGAGAGATGGAGGCAGAGGGGAGAGAAAGGGAGGGAAAAGAGAGCAAGAGGAAGGAGGAGGAGGAAGGGAAAGGAGGGAGGGAAGGAAATAATGTAAGGCCTTTGACAACCTGGGCAAGGTGGCCGGGGGCAGTGGGGCCACACATGGTGGAGCAGGTGGGTCGTCATTCCATGAGCTTCAGCCACTTAAAACTGACCCCTTAGGAATGTAGCATCCTGATTCCCACTTCATAGATGAGGAAGCCAAAGCTCAGAGAAGTTGACCGACCTGCTCAACTGCATGCAGCTGGAATATTCTGGAGAATTCTGGGGTGTGGACCCCAGTGTCTGCACTTTCTAGCTGATGCCTGGCCCTTTCCCAGCTTAGGAGAATGGAGCGCACTGAGGTTAGATTCCGAGCTCGCTAATAACCTTGATCCAGCTCTGCTGTGGGTCTGGTGCCAGATGGCTCCGTGTCTCAACTCAAGAGCCCTCGGAGGGAGTGTCCATTATACCCACTGCCCCCTCCGACAGGCGAGCCACACCTGGCTCTTAAAACAAAGCTGAAGGACCCTGGGAGCCGTCCTGCTTCTTTCCATCTGGGTGGGGTGAGCTGTGTCCAATGCAAGAAGGTCGCCCTCCTTCGTTTAAAAAACAGCATGCCCATCAGTCCCCTTGTCTCTGTTGGTGGCCAGCTAAAGCGCCAGCTCTTGCTCGTTGGATCTGTTTGTCTGGAGGGAACCTGCTGCTCCCCACCTCGGTGATCTGCATCAGTGGCTGCACCTCCATCCTTGGTGTCTGGTGTCATGGAGGGAGAGGAATGGTCCCTGCCTGTGTCATTTCCTGGCGGTGACTTCTGATGAGTGGTATTCCCCAGCCCCAGCCCTGGAAAGCTCTGTGTGTCCCCATGTCCCTCCCTGCAGAGATGTGGCTGCATCCAGCCAGCAAAGAGAACTGACCCCCGCCATCTCTCTTGTCCCTTCGCCTCATTCCCAGCACCCCTTTCCCGAGGTGCAAGGCTCCCCGCTCCCCCCAGGTGTCGGGATCCGCAGCATTTCCATTCCATGTTTGCTCTTTGTGAAAGGAAGCAATCCCGTCTACAGAATATTAAGTGGCTCGGCGGCTTTGGGTGGCAGAGCTGCTAATCCACCGACATCTGCTCTGTATGTGATCTTGGCGCCCAGCAGCCCTGCTGCCCTCGCCCCCACCCGGCCCTTCCTCATCCTCCCCAGCTGAACTCGGGACTTCTGGACAAAGAGGGATTCTGGTCAGCACAGCCTGGTGGCGGCTCCAGGGCAGAGGAGCCTGGCTGCCTAGACCAGCAAACTTGGGAAAGGCCCTTCCCCTTGTAGATCTCAGCGTCCCTGACACTGAGGAGGGGACGAGCCACCTGGCGTCCACTCCCCACATGCACCTCCTCTGGCTGGTCCACCAGCCTCCAGTTCACAGGGCCTCACCATGCTGTGTCCCTCCTGCTTTCAGCCAGGCCAAGTCGCACCACCCTCCAGGGCAGGTCAAGACCAAGTCCTCCTTTGTGGGCTCAGCTCTGGAGATGGCACCTCCGTTGATCCTCCTCCCACAGGCCCCCATGATCTCTGCTCCATGCCAGTCTTTTGGGGTCCAGACTGCAAGCCTACAACCCCGCTCAGGGCTGGGCACACAGCTGATAAGCCAAGGAAGGATCTAGAGGTGGCCCTCCCCATTGCCCCTGCCTCCCAACCTGGCTTCTCCAGGATGTATGGGCCCCTGCCCAGGCTCAGCTCCTGGAGGGGCTGCTGGACAAGGAAGAGACACCCATGGAGGCAGAAGAAAGCTCCCAATTTCCATCTTGGAATGAACCCACACTTGATTCACTTAGTAACATTACAGAACAACCCAGGAACGAGGGCAAATCAATACCCAGCGCGGCGGGCGGCCAGAGCTCCCCAGAGCTCAGGGGAGGAGTCGGTCCAGTCGGAGAGGGCTTCCTGGAGAAGGTGGGCTCAGAGCCAGGACTCAGTGGCCAGAACCCACACTGGCAGGAGAGGAGCCACAGTCCAGGAGGAGGGAGAGGATGTTGTTTGTTTGCTAGGGGATCCGTCACAAGTGCAGCCTGGGTGGCTTCTACAGTGCCTACTCATGTTCTCACTGTTCCGGAGCTTGGATGTCCAAAAGCAAGGTGTGGGCGGGGCAGGGTATCTTCGGAGGCTCTGTCCTCCGTGCCTCTATGGAGGGTCAGTTAGCTGCTCCCGTGCACAGCACTGGCTTCCAAAGGCTAGCATGACTTGGCTGCTGTTCCCAGGAGCCCAAGGTCACTGGAGAGCCCCTGGAAGGAGCAGAAGACCTGAGAGGGGGCTGAGGTCAGGGGCTGACGTCAACCCCAGAGTTAGAAACAGCTGGTCCCAGCCCCTCATGGAGGTCCTAAAACCTCCCCTGTATCCCTCCCTCCCACTTCCTTTCACCCCCTTCCCCAGTGCACCCCAATAGGAAGGAACAGGGTTCCAAGAGGACACTTTGGGGTCACTAAATGTGCCCCCTTGAAGAGGCTTTTCCAGGCCAGACTTGCACCCGGGGGAGGGCGGGCACCAGAAGCCCCCATGCCACCCCTTCCACCCAGCACTGGGAGCTTCCAGAAGGGCTCAGAAAAAACAGGCTCAGGCTGGGGCTGAATGTGCCCACAGTCTGCACCCACTGGAGAAGGTGATCTGTGTCCCTGAACGATGCAGAGGGCACAGGCCATGTGATGGCATGGTGACCCTGGGCCCCCGACCTCAGACCCCCATTCGTCTCTGTCCAGTGTCATTCTGGCTTTTCAGAGAGCAGCTGCCCAGGGGGGCACCATCAGGTAGAGGGCCTAGGCAGGCGTGGAGCCCACTCCCTGTTGGGAGGGACTCTGGCCCCAGGACTCCGGGACCCCAGGCAAGGCCTGTGTGATCTCTTGAGGCCTTTCCTATCTTTACCATCACTTTCCAGGGTCACCCTGGGGACCCTGGGATTAAACAGGTAACGTGTGTGAGTAAAGCCCACACACCAGGAATGGTAGATTAAGACCAGTATCCCCACCAGCGGGCCTTGGGTTCCTGACACTGGCCACTTGTGGCCTGCCCAGCTCCTCCTCCCTCTCTTGGCTCTAACCCACGCTGTGGGCGTGCTCCATGCCCCCTCCATCTCCAGAGAGGGACCAAGGACTCCCTCCAGCCCTTCACTCCAGGACCCCCATCAACCTCCACCTCCGCCTACATCCTCCCATCCCATGAGGCAGCATCAGGCTGTGGCCACCTGCCCTAACCCAAAGGGCAGGGACGGGGATGCCCCCAGAACCAGGACGCAAACACACCCAGGCTGTCCTTGAGAGCTGGTCTCCCCACGGTCCCTATCTTCAAGTGCCAGCGGAGGCCCAGGAGAGGGCTCTCGAGCTGAGAGCATAGCTCTGCCAGGGAGAGCTTAGCACTCAGGATAAAGGAAGCCAGAACGGGGAGAGCGGAGAGCTGGTCCAGGATGAAGTCGCCAAGGGCATCTCTCTGAGAAGCAGCCCCGCCCCCGAGGCAGTGGGCACGGGAGCAGCACCCTCCTAGGCTCTGCAGTCAGCGGGCCAAGTTCAAATCCCCTTCCCCCATGCCCTCCCCGCGTGGTCTGGGACAGGCGACTTCCTGTGTGCCTGTTTCTCATCTCTGCAAGGGGTGCAACCCCAATGCCTGCTTGCTTGGGTGCTGGGAAGTGAACCCAGATGGCACCTGAGGGTCACCCAGTACCTGGTGGCATTAAGATGATCTGATCGGATGTTGGGAGGCAAAAAGACAGAGGCGCAGGGCCCCTCGGTGGGCTGCTGTGGGGTCTCCAGCTACAGGCCATCTTCTTGCACACCGTCTCTGCCCACCCTTCTTCCCCCTCAAGTGGCCCAGATTGGTTGTCACAGCTTAGCAGGATGGCTCCAGCCTCCTCCGAGTGCAGACAGCACTGCCTTGCAGGGCCCCTTCCCTGTGTCCATGCGGAGCTCCCCAAGGCGAGTGGAGGATGGGCCAGGAGAGGCTGGCCAGGGTTGGGAGGGCACCAGGGCTGGGCAGAGGGCGGATGCTCCTTGAGCGCTGGCAGGCCTGTTCCTCCGCCACCTGGGGCATGTGGACAACCACCACCTGGGTCCCTGCCCCCTCTATTCAACTCATGACACCAGATGTCATGAGTCCTTGCCAAGCTGCCTTAACATGAGGGAATTTCTATCTCAAATATGTTGCACAAATGAATAATAAAAACAAAGGAAAATTACCCTCTTTATTGAAACTCATTTTATGAATAAAACAATTATTCTGGTAATTGAAAAAATGTGTCGTTAAATTAAATGCAGTGGTTCCTATTAAAATTTTAGTGCGTTTTTGCCGCTGCCGGCTAGAGGCTGGTAATTATAGTGGAGAGTTCCGCTTTCTCTTTATTGTTTTTTAATCTCTCTGTGCTGCGGCTCTCCGACGATATTTTATGTCAGAGAGATTTAGAGCTGCGCCCCAGACGTGGGGGGAGAAGCTGGCCGAGGGTGGGGGCGGCAGGGGACCGCAGCAGCATCTGCCTCCGACTCCAGGTTGCCTGTCACTCCGGCTGTCCAACAGCCTTGGTTGGTCTCTTTGCCCATCTGTCAGCCTGGCGGCAGCCAATCACAGCCCTCCAGATGCACCGCCCCCCGCCCGATTCTCCTCTGCTTGAAAGGGGCTGCGAATTGCGGGCAGCCTGGAGCAGGGGCTGGTGGATGCCTGGATGTCACTGTGTTTGGGAATCTGCAGGAGAGGAGGGCGGGACAGACCTTCTGAGGTTCTTCCTGTCCTTGGGGGCTTCTGAGGATGGGCGTGGTAGCTCTTAGTGTGTAAGCTCCGTGAGGACAGGGACCCCGCCTGCCTGCCAGCCATGCATCCCCAGCAAACGGTGTGCTGGAGGGGAATTCGTGTCAAGGAAGGGAGAGAGAAAGGACGGGCCGTGTTACAGCCTGCCTGGCACAGGGTGGGTTTGGTAGAAGGTAACGGGGCAGGGGAATGGCCTAGAAGAGCTCCGGGTTTTCTTTCCGGCCTCCCTCCCCAGGACACACACACCAGAGACGGGAGGAGAAACCCAGCAGCCCAGCCGCTCCCTCTCCTTTCCTGGCAGGGGCTGAGGCTCCCCAGTGGACTTGGAGGGTCAGCAGCTGCCCTTGATGTGTTGTATGTCTCTGGCTCCCTTTCTGTGCTCTGTCTGGGAGATTAAGCTCCTGGTGGGCAAGGTCTCTGGCCACAGCCTGCCACTGGGAGTGTGATGGACTGGCTGGGGTGGGAACTCCTGGGTATTTATCTCCAAGGCGCCAGGAGCTGGTGAGGAGCCAGGGTGGACTGTCCAGCCAAGTCGGATGAGCCCTGGGGGGAGGGAAAGCAGGGCGAGCCCCAAGCCCCTCCCTGTGTGCCGTCTTGCCTCCCCACCACTCTCTTGGGCCCTTGCTCTTGAACCCTTTCCCGGTCGGTCCTTGCTCTGTTCTGGCCTGGGTTGCAGGGGACTCTGGGGTCAGCAGTCTTCAGGCTGGGTTTGCTCATGGAGGGGAGAGGGAGAGCCATTCCCCTCTTCCTGCCTCCCCCGGCACTCCTGGAAATGACTGCTTGGCTCATGACACCAGCTGGTGGTAGACAGGTGACTCTTCTGACTCTCAACCCCACTTCCTCCCTGGACCCCTCCAGCCAGGAGTGGTAGAGGCGTCCTGAGTTGCTGGTCCCTGAGTGACCTCATTGTCCCCTGTTGGCTTCTTGGCCCTCCCGCCATCTGTAACCCGTTCTCTGTAGCAAGCTCCTCTGTGTGAAGACACCAAGTGGTTTGTTATCCTCACTGGGCTCTGACCAGACACCCACCTGCTAACATCCTAGGGAGAGAGAGAGCTAGCTAAGGGCTGCAGGGCCAGGGTGGGGTCAGAGAGGTTACAGACTCCGTGGCCTCCGTGGCTCCCTCCCAGCCTCCTCCCTGGCCGGCTGGAGGTTGCTATGTACAGCCGGCCTCTGCACTGTCCTCCCCAAATAAGTGGCTGCTCGTGTCCAGCCCGCTCTAATTACCATTAGATGCTGATCCGTCCACACTGGGACAGCTCCTCGTTTTGCAGTAATTGAGCTATTTTCCCAGCAGGGCAAAGGGTGAGCAGGTTAAGGGTCCCTTCCTGGGGACACAGCATCCAGCAGAATGTATTTCAGATCCATTAACCCTGGAGCAGAGTGGTCAGGAGTCTGGAGGAGCTAGGAGACGGCTCCTGCTCTGACACCTGCCACCTCTCTGCCCCTTGGCCCTGCCACATCCAGTCCAGAACTCCACCAATCAATTGCCTGGTCGGCCTGACTCACCCTGATCTGGAGATGGCCAGGGGCACTAAACCTGGAAAGATCGGGCAGTATGGAGGAGGAGAGCTGAGGGGACCTGTGGGGAGCCAGACTGGGCAGCACAGCCAGATGCCCTGGGAGCCCGGGAAGCACAAGGCTGGGTCTCACAGGGACTTAGTACAGAGCAGCGGGAGGGTGAACCGTGAGGTCTTGAACTTACCTGTCCCTCTCTGTCCCCACTGGCACCACCCACTGTCTCATTCTGGATCCTCGCTAGTCCCT
>JAJEJO010046214.1:0-10915 GCA_020662805.1 Glaucomys volans | reverse complement strand
CCACCCAAGCTCCACACCTGCGAGAAGTGCAGCACCAGCATCGCGTGAGTGTGGGGGCCATGGAGGTGGGGTGCACCCTGTGGGGGCAGGGCAGGAGTGTTCTCAGGCAGGGCTGGGGCCCCCAGCCTGGGCAGCCAGTCAGGGACCCTGAAGGGAAGCACTGCAAGTGGCTTTGCATTGGGCTATTTGCAGTCTTCTCACAATGAAGACCTGGGTTGGCTGCTTCCTGAGCACCTCCTCTTCTCCTCCTCCCCTCCTCCTCCCCATTTCCTCCCCTCTCCCCAGAGAAATGAGAAATGCTTCTGCTTTGGGTTTCTCTTCCATAATTTCCAGACTTCTGCTAGACACAGTGGTACATGCCTGTAATCCCAGCTACTAGGGAGGCTGATGAAGGAGGATTGCAAGTCAGAGGCCAACTTCAGCAACTTAGTGAAAACTTCAGCAACTTAATGAGACCCTGTCTCAAAATGAAAAAATAAAAAGGGCTGGGGGTATAGCTCAATGGTAATGAAGGGCCCCTGGGTTCATCCCAAGTCCGAAAAAAATCTAAACTTCTGAAATCTGCCCCAGGTCAATTCTGGCTCCCTGGGATCCATGACCCCATGCCTGATCCTCCTCTCTGTCCATCCTGTCCCTGTCCTGAGACTGATGGTTCTCCCTTCCCTGCAGGAACCAGGCAGTGCGCATCCAGGAGGGACGCTACCGCCACCCCAGCTGCTACACCTGTGCAGACTGCGGGCTGAACTTGAAGATGCGAGGCCACTTCTGGGTGGGTGATGAGCTGTACTGTGAGAAGCATGCCCGCCAGCGCTACTCGGTGCCCACCACTCTGAGCTCTCGGGCCTGAGCCCTGTGGGGCTTAGCCCAGCTCCACTTATTACACTTCTGGACATGGCTGTGCCCAGACCAAGTTGGCAGGGACGGGGTGATGGTGGGTGGTAGCTCTTACATGAACTAAGTTTGGGGGCCCGAGCCCCCTTTGTCCTCGCTGGGTGAGGTCAAGGGCTGGGACTTGACTCGGGCTATGGGTACCAGGGGCAGCCCCACTCTCCCTGGCCTTCCCCCTGCAGGACAGGTACTGCTCCACAGGCTGAAGTGGCCACTGCGTTTGATACCTTCATGCACAGGGTGGGACGCAGTGTCTAGGAGAGGGTGGGTCAGAGGCTAATGGTGTTCACTGTGCAGAGTTTTGGACATATGAGCTCTATAAATATATAAACACGGCCAAAAAGTAGATGTCCTTTCTTCTTCTTTTCCCCTGCCCTTGGGTAGGAGCTGCTCCTTGCTCCTGGGTTTCCCTCCTGTGGTCCTCATTCTCCTCCACTGTTCCACTGCCAGGGTGCAGGATGAGGTGGGGTGGGGGAGGAGATGGAGAGGGAAAGAGGGTTGCTTCTCAAGGTGGGGTGAGGACCTCCTTACCCCTTTTGTAGAGATGCTTGTTTTCCTGGGATGATCCCTTATACTTGGGAGGGAATGAGTTTCTCATCTGGGGCCTAGAGAGGGGCAGGGATGCTGGGGGACAGGAACAGAGGACCAGAGAGGTGGAGGAAGGTTTCTTGGTCAGGCAGCCTCACACTCAGCCGGCTGGGCTAGGCTAGCTCTCTTTGTGGTCCTTACTCTACTTGGTTTAAAGCTGCCAATCCAACTGATGTACGCAGATGAGCTGGTGGGCAGAAGATGGGGGATGTAGAGGGACATGACTTCCAAAGCACCTCCTGCACACGCCTGAGCCTGCCTGCCCCAGTCAGAACAAAGTCACCATCCATAACCTTGGACGGGGGCTGCAGGTTGGCCTTGCCTGGGAGGGAAAGGCTGAGTCCCACCTTGAGGGATTGCCACTTCCTGGCTCTGGGTCAGGCTGGTCTGCCACCTCTTCCCTGGGAGACTGCTGGCATTTTTATTATTATTATTATTATTATTATTATTATTATTATTATTTTGTACCAGAGATTGAACTCAGGGGCACTTGACCACTGAGCCACACCCCGCAGCCCTATTTTGTAATTTTTTAGAGATAGGGTCTCACTGTGTTGCTTAGTGCTTCGCTTTTGCTGAGGTTGGCTTTGAACTCTCCATCCTCCTGCCTCAGCCTCCCCAGTCACTGGGATTACAGGCTTGCATCACTGTGCCCAGCTGGCTTCATTGGTTTGAAAAAGAAAAAAAAAGTGATTGTCACAGCTAGTGCTAGGTGTACCTGCCCTGGATGGGGTGCATTTGAGAGAGCGTGGGGAGCAGTGACCTGCAGGATTCATCCATCATCCCTTGTCCTAATCCCAGAGGACTTTTCAGAAAGTCCTCATGGGAGCTGCTGGGTGCTCCAGACCCAACCTGCCCCGACTCAGCCTGGGATGGGCAGCAGCCTCAGCTTTATTTTCTCAGAGCAGATCAAAGGTGGCTTCAGAGGGCGTGGGCTCTGACGGCAGCCTTGTGCTATCGGGCTCTTTGGGGAAGGGATCTTGGTGGAGACGGTGTGGCCTCCTCAGGCACCTTGATATTTTACACCTTGATATAATCGTCTCACCTTTTGCCTGGATGGCTGCCTGAAAACAAGCCTTTATTTTTATAGAAAAGATCAAGGCTGGCTGGCCCGCCCAGCATCTGGCTGGTGGGAAATGGAGCAGCCTCTCTGGTGCCACCTAGTGACCAGTGCAGCCCAAGGTAGGGGAGAATGCTCACAAAAGGTGAATTCTGCTCGCTGGTAAATGCTGACTTGGGCTCTCAGCACAGTGGAAGTATGAACAGACACTTTCCGTGCTTTCCTGGAGATGACAGGCAAGAGGCAGCAATGCAGTGGGAATGAATGAAATGCATATCATGGCAGTGAGTGCTCAGGGCTGTCTTGCTTAGTTGAAAGCCATGGCCATGGATGTGACCAGGTCCTGGGTCTTCGGCAGGTAGAGGAAAGAAGTGCTGAGAGGTTGGGGTGAACAGTGGCCACTGGGACTCCTGAGCTAAGACTGTAAGGGAACCTCGAATGCAAACTTGGTTTGAACCTCACCTAAAGATTGGGGGTGATGGGGGGGGCACTTTGCAGATGTTAAGCTCTTGATGTGGTTAGATCCCTTCCTGTAACAAACTGCCTGGGTTAGAGGTGTCACAGGAGTGGAGGAAGACAAGTGCAGGGTGGGGACGCCTGAAAGTGGGTATGTGGGTGGGCTGTTGATTGCCACTGGGAAGCAGAGTGGGTCCAAGCTAAAATCCACCTCTGGCCCTTGTTCTTGACTTGTGGCCTCTGGCTCTCCTCCCAGGGGATCTGAGGGTTTAGATACCAGAGTCCTCTGTGGCCACACAGGCAGCCTGGGCTTGGCAGCAGACTCCTTGGAAGATTCAGTTATTAGCCAAACCAGTGTGTCAGCAGACGAGGTTGGGGTCAGTCTCTGATCTTTACCCTGGCCCTTGTCCCCACCGCAAGCCAGTGAGCTGAGTACCCACTCCCTCTGACCCAGACTGACCACCTGTGCTATGGTACTTTGTACTTCTCTCTGCCTTTGGAACAGTAAGTTCAGAAATGACACAGACTTAGAAGTAGCTGAAGACAGCATCTAATACAACCTCCTTCAGACCGACCTGGGAAAGTGATGTTCACAGCCACATAATTAATGGCTAAAGGTGTGCTAGGGACATTTAAAATGCTTTAATTGCACTCTCACAGCACCGAGATAGGGTATCTCTATCATTCTTGTTCTATACATGAAGAAACTGAGGACCCAGGACTCCTACGTGGTAAGGGGAGGGGCTGAGAATGGAATGGGAGGCTGCCTCCGGGGCTTCTGGTTTGCTGGGGGTGGGGTTTGGTGAAGGGGTGACTCTATCACTACGGGCAGCTTTCCAGGCCCAGCTTCAGGCACTGCAGGCTACAGTGGGAGGTCAGGCCCCTTTGGCCTCTCCAGGCTGGCAGGAACTAGCTGCCTCCAACTCTCGGCTTTGCCCTACCTCCCCCAGGGCCCAGCTGAGCACTGAGTTTGCAGGAAACTCACTTCCTGAAGCTGGGGCTTTCCCACAGAAGGGAGGTGGAGGGACCGAGGGCATAGCTGGCCAGCCTGAGGGAAGACTGCTTAGGCCACATCTTGTCCTAGGAACTTAAGGGTAGCTACCCACTTCATCAGGTGGGCAGCTAGAGGTGGCTGGGCCACTCCCAGCATCTCTCCTAGGGACATGATTCTGGTGGAGGAGGCAGGGAAAAGAGACTGAGGAGGTGGCAGGTCATAGAGGGTTACAGCATTCTGGGGTTGGAACTGCCACCATCAGGAGAGTGGAAGATGAAGGGAGGGAAGTATGTGGGTTCCCCAGGTCAGGTTGGGTCCCCATGAGGGCTGTGGCTGTTCCAAACTAGCCTCCTATCTACACAGGGGTGGGGCCATAGCCTGGAGGGGAGTGTAAGTCGGGTGAGTGGGGGTTCCATGAGCCACACACAAAGCGTTTGTGCTGAGACACTGCATTCCTGCTGGCTGGGCTTCCTGTTTCCAGATGCATTCCTGCCCCAGAGTCACCACGGAGACTGCTTGGAATCTGGCCCCACATTCTCCAAATTCAGAGCAAGATCTGGCAAAGGCACCCTCCCTTTACCTCCCTATTCTCACTCTGGAGGAAGGAAGCCACCTGGCCTGCATGGGGTGTGGGGCACAGCTGGGGAATTTGGTGCCCCCATCTTCTTGGATTTGCAGAAGGCAGTTCTGCCCAGGTCCAGCATCCTCAGTGTCCCTCTCAGTATTTGGAGAAGAGGGATGGGGCTGGGATGTCCAGGAGGATAGGGTCAGGAGGGGTAGTCCAGCAGACTAGCAGGGGAGTGCCTGAGCCTGAATGGCAGGGTGTTGAGAAATGGCAGGTAATGGCAATTCGGGGACCTAGCTGTCATTTTGCATGCTGGGGGCTTGCCTGGGGACCTCAGTTTCCTTATAAAGTCAGGAAATCGGATCTTCCTGGGTCGTTGATGAAGGCTCCAGCAGAGCATGTTTCAGGATGGGTTCCCAGAAGGAGCAAGGAACAGAGGGTCCTTTCCCTCCTAGTTACCAGTCACTTCTTACAGTGGCTCTGGCTCCAGCCCCTCCCCCAGAGCCCAGGTGCAAGTTTGCACGTCCGCCAGCCAGTTCCCTTATCTGCCCCCAGGGGATTTGAGTCCTGTTGAGATTTTTTTTCTCCCCCAGTCCTGCACCTTCTCCCAGGTGGGGACGTTTCATTGGAAGCCACCTGCCTTCATCTGGTCACCAGGCTGTCCAGTCTTGAGCAGCTGCCTGGGCTCCTTTTAGGATGGGGGTTGGGGGCTATAGGGAAGCAGTCACACTTCAGCCTGCAGGCTGCTCGCGGCAGCTGGTCCACCTCTTCCCCACGCCCCGAAGATGCATCCATCCCAGTTCCCGGGCACGCAGATGAGAAAGAGGTGCAGGGCCGGGTAGGGGGTTCAATGGAGCCCAGGATACAGGCTCTGCAGCTGCTGTTGAGGGTTTCCCAGTGCCGGAACCATTTCCCCTTTCTTGACGCCAGAACTCTGACAGGCTGAGAGACCTGCCCCCAAGTCGCACAGCTGGGAACCCGGGGCTCCAGCCAGCGCTCTTCCGTCTGCCAGCACGTGGGGCTCCATTTCCTTTCCGGCTCGGGTCCAGTCCTCCCCCCGACCCCCGGTCTCCAAGTCTGCGGCCGGAAGACGGAGCCCGCGTGTGGACCGGGGGTGGCGACCCCGCGCTGAGAGCCAGCCAGCGTCCCCGAGCGGGGCCGCGCCCCTCGAGGGACAGCGGCTCAGGGCCCTCCCCTTCGCCCCTGCCAGGCTTGGGGCTGCGCAATGCAGGCAGAGGGTGCCGGCCAGCCGCGTCCCAAAAGGCCAGCACCCCTCGCGGCGCCGCGCCCGCCCGCGCACCTGCTCGCCCCGCCCAGGCCCGCCCCCCGCGGGGAGTGTCGGGCGGCCGCGCCCAGCTGGGTGGGGACGCGCGGGCTGAGCCCACTGAGCGCGGCCGGGGACACGCGGGGAGCGCTCGGGTAGCTGCTCCGGCTGCTGCCCGGGCGCCGCGTCGGGCGGGGAGCGCGCCATGCTGGGCCGGCGGCGCGTCTTCGCCGTGGAGCCGCTTGGCCGGGGTGAGTCGCCCACCCCCGGGCCGCGGGGCCTCCTGCCCTGAGCCACCACCCACTCCCCGGCCCGGCCCGGCCCCCAGCGCGCAGCGCCCACCCTCTCAACCCACTCGCCACAGGAGGAGCCTCAGGATTAGGCTAGGGTCGCCTTGTGGGTCTGGGTCAACCAGCCACCACCTCCACCCCACAACTCGGGGTCCACTTCCCTCTGGATTCCGCTCCGCTCTGCTGAGGATGTCTAACTCCTCCGTCCCCTGCCCCAGCCAGCAGATCCAAAAAGACCCCCTTCCAGAGGAGGAGTGCGGGGGTGGATTTCTGACCCAGAGGGGCCGGGGTTGGCGTCCAGCTCCGCCTCGGCAGCCACAGGTTCTGCCCCATTCCAATAGGGCACCCACATCCTAGAGGGCCTGGCACAGAGGTGGCAATAAATGGATGCTAGTTTTCTTTCATTTTTTTTTCTTTTAAGCTCTTCCCAAAAAGTTAACTATTTTTCGCTTAAAAGAACAAAAATCCCAAATGGTTAGAGCTGCTGTTATATTTATTGCTTTTCCCCAAGAGCTCCTGGAGAGACTTCATCTTGCATCTTGTGCCTGATGCCTCAGAGGCTCCCGAGAGCAGTGTGGACTCCAGGCTTCACTCTTTGTGCTCTTCGTCTTCTCTGAGGCCTGCCACTGTCTATTGCCTGCTGGGAATAGACAAGAACCTATGGTTCCCTGCTTAGGACTTGGAAGTATTAAGTCCCCCCTAGTAGAGGGGAGCACAAGGAATAGGACCTCTTAGGAGCTGACCCGCATGACCTGAAGGGTTTGCCTACTACACAGCCCAAAGTATGGGTTCCTGGTTGCTGCTGATTGTTGTAGAGGGAACCCCTCCCAACATCTCCCAAGCAGAATGCCTCATGTGTCTTATCGTGGTTAGGCTGTAACTTCCCTTGACTTTTCTTCCCACTGACTCAGGATACTCCTCTCTAGGGGAACACTGCCGGTTGCTAGGAATGCTGGGGGTGTTGGGAGCAGCCTGCCAGACCTGATACTGATTCTTCTTGCAGATGGGACAAGGAAGGACCTGGCATGCAGCTGTGTAGTGCCTGGAGTCACTAGTACCTACAGACGGATCCCGGATGCAGCTCATGGTTGCTCATCAGATTCTCAGAGGGAGGAGGGTGAGCTGAGGAATCTCAGAAGGCAGGTGCCACTTCTCAAACTGGCCTGCCGGGACTCCGGTGTAGAGATGGTGGTTGGGGATAGCCCCCTGACGACCTTACCAGAACTTTCGCAGGACTCTCTGAACCTTGAGCCCATGGAGAACCCTGAGCACCTGGTCCTTGCTGCCAAAGAGCCCCCTGCCCAGCTGGGCCGGCTGCTGGCCAACCATAAGCTGGAACAGGTGCTGGAGCGGTCCCGCCGGCTCCCCAGCTTATCTGGACAGCATGGTTCCCTGAGCAAGCCAGGATGTGGAGTACCCCTTTTTGGAGGAGTAGAGCAAGAGACAACTGAGGCAGAAACTAAGCTAGAGGCAGGCCTGGAAGCAGAGGTGGTGAGTATTAACGCTGGGCTGGGTGAATAGTGGGGTGGAGACAACCCTGTCATATGGAACTTGGAGGGACCCCCACCCCCTCTAGTTTTCCCTGGAGCTCTCTCGGGGTGGGGCATTCCTTGCCCCTAATTGATGGTTGTGTCATTGCTTCTTGCCTCACCCCACCCCCAGCTGTGTGTAGCCACCCCTGCAGAGGACGTGGGCAGGTTTGGGTACCATGGGGGAAGCCAGTTTAGGTGTGGGTTCCTCTTTGGCTTGTCCATCCTGCTCCCATTTGCTGGCTGAACCCAGGATGGGAGGCTCATTAAGTCTGGAAGTCTCCCCTATCTTACTGTGTCCCACAGATGAGGGGTATGGATCCTGGATCCTGGGCCTGCCTCCCAGGGCAGGGTCTTCGCTACCTGGAACACCTGTGCCTGGTGCTGGAGCAGATGGCAAGGCTCCAGCAACTCTATCTACAGCTGCAGACCCAGAGACCCCCTGGGGTGAGTGAGCTGCGAGGCAGGGTGGCCAGGCCAGTGAGGCTGGGAGACAGAGAAGGGGCAGAACCCCTGGAACCCCATGACTGCCTTCAGAACAGCCTCAGCTTTCTCATTAGGCCCTGAGTGTTTCATCTCTCTTATCCCAGGGTCTTGAAGAGGAGGAGTCAGCACTGACCCCTTTACCTTCACCTTCACACACCCCAGTTAATGGGGTACAGGGGCCAGGGGATCTGCTGAGCAAGACTAAGGAGACAGGTGAGGGGAAATTGTGTTTCCCTCTATGTCCTGCCTGTTTCATGTGCCTGCCCATGGTCCCACTGGCAGACCCCCTGAGTCTTAGATTGATGGGGTGGCTTACTGCTTCTGACCCTGGGTAACCTGATTATCTTTCTGAAGGGGCAGCAGCAGCTTCACCCCAAAAGGTGAGCGTGCTGAGCATCAACCCTCCCAGGCTGACAGAGACCCCAGTGGAACCACCTCACAGTTTTCTGCTCTCCCAGGGCCACAAGGTAGTGGTTGATATATGTGGGGTGGGTGGTAGGATAGGGTGGGTGGGCTAGGAGATGGCTGGAATGTGTAGGTGCCCAGAAATTTTGGTACAATAACAGGATTTCTATTTGGAACAGGTAACTTGTCCTGCTCCAAGGACAAGTTGGGGGTATATGTGTGGGGAGGAGCTCTGGGGTGACCCTTTCCCCTCTGTTCAGCAGGATCTCTCCCACTGGGACAAGGTCAAGGTCCTCCTCAATCGGATCCGCTGGAGGAGTCCCCAGCATCCTGGGTCTCCTGCCCCTCCTGATGGTTCTGGCCGTAGGTGAGTCCTATACCCAATCTGGTTTAGGGGAGGGGGAGAATACTGATGAACCAATAGTTGAGATTGTCTTTTCAGTTGTCATCTTTGTTCCTATGAAGTTTGAGAGACAGTGTAGAAGGGGGTTCTGAAAGAAGCAAAAGATAGTTAAAATGTCCCATTTACAGATGAGTAGGTTGGGGACTGGGTGGGGTTGAGGGCAGTCATTTTTCCAAAGTTTCAGGGTGAGTCAGTGACAGAACCAGGAGCAGATTATGGAAAATATGCCCAACCCAGCAAACCTTCACCCCTTAAAACAAATTTAGGTGAGGGAGGTGGCCTACCTATGGGGAGACAAGGTGGAGGCTCAAACAGAGGGTTCACTGTGGGTGAGGTCCTTCATACTGGGGATTTATCTGACTAATTCTCCAGCGGGTGGATGCACCAATTTAACATCTCTGGGCTTCCCACAATAGCTAAGTAGTGATCTATTGACACTGGGACCATTGTTTTCTCCTAGCTTCTCTCCTTTTCTTTTCCATAGGATTGAGTCTAAGGACCTCTTTGAAAGGCCTCAGTATCACCCTCACCGGAAGACCTTTATGCCATCATTAGTGGTTAAGAAGAGACGAGGAAAAAACCTTTCTGTATACTGAGACCTCTTGGCACACCTGGTGACTCTGGGTGGAGGGGAATTACTGTGAAGTCTTTCTCACTCTTTGTCCTGTTGAAGCTTCTCTGCATTGCCAGGGAAGGCTACTGACTTGCCCTTCTCAAGGTGAGGGCTGAGTCTTGGCTCCTCTGATCAGCCTAGAAGAGGAACCCTGGTTCCTTGAGAGGCCCCAAGGTGCAGCAGCTCCAGGGCTCCTCCTCCTTGCCAGAAATCCCTCTGCTTAGACAATGTGAACTAACTTATTTATCACATGCCCATGGAGCATGTTTGGCACAGTGATGTCTGGACCCAGCATGTTGCAGATGTGCTTATGCATTGTGGGACTATCAGTATTGTCAACTGGCTGGATTCAACCATCCCTACTGGAATCATGTATCCAAGTGGTCAGCTTGCCGGGCGAGGTAACTGTGGAAGAATGAAGCTGACCTTCATTCTATAGTGGTCAGTTTACTGATCTGGATTCCTGCTTTCCTCCTCATACCTGAATTGGCAGCCCTAGAACAGAGAAAGGCACCTGGTTGCCTCTGTATTGAGTCCTGCCCCTGGAGCACAGTCCCTGAAGACCACATGAGGAATTGGAAGACTCAGGGACAACGTGGAGAACAGCAGAATAATCTTCAAGGTCAATTCTCAGCTGCTCTGCTCCATATTAACTTTTATGTGTCAGAGATGAAACCAGAAGCCCATACTAGCTTTTAGGCCTTGACAAAGTCTTATTAACTTCTGAGCCACAGCTTCCCATGTGGGATAATGATGCCTGCCCTGCCTACCTCACAAGCTTGTTATGAGGATAAAATGAGATTAAACTGTCTCAAAGAGTGCTGTGAATGTTAAGTGAATAGGAAGAGGGGGCAGGTATGGGTGCTGGAGAGAGGCTGGAGTGGAGGGATGATGGGAAGTCAGAGGCTAAAGGGGGACTGGAATTGTTAATGGGAGCTAGAATGGCCGTTTTCCTGGAAAGATTTGAGCAAATCATTTCACTGAGGCCTCAGATTTCATATGTGAAAATTAGGGCACAGATTCCTCACCTGCTCACTTCCCAGGGTTATTATAGAAGGGCAGCCAGTGGAAGGGCAGGGATAGGAATGGGGCTCATTGGCTTGAGTCAGAAGAACGTCTCTTGGAAATGACCACTGTCCAGGCAAAAATGCTTCTCAATGCTTCCAATGAGGTGGGGCTCGTTCTCTTGCTACTGCCGTCTTGGGGGCTGCCAGAGTGGTGCTGGTGTGCGGGTGGTAGGCCTTCCCTTGTATGAGGCTAGTGTCCAGCTCCAGCTGTCTTTGGACTAGGAACCAATGCTCTGAAGCCTATTTTTCTAATGGGACATTTTAAGTGAGGACACCACCGAGGCGCGGCTTCCGAACGCGCATCCGA
>JAJEJO010046209.1:0-23765 GCA_020662805.1 Glaucomys volans | reverse complement strand
ATTTGATCCTTATGCAAACTGTTGTATTTACCTCAGTAAATACTGTGATAATTCTCATTTTATAAAAGGGAAAAATGAAATTTGAAGAGCTAGACAATTTACCCAAATTCACCCTGTTAATAAAATGAAGTCATAATACAAAACTGAGACATTTGGCTCCAAAATCCATACCACAGAGTATCTTTATTAGACAGGAGAATAAATCATTTATATATCTTAATTTGTGTTGTTCAAAAAATAAAATTGAAACATTTGTATTTCGATGAGACACCATGTTACAGATTCTCCTTGGTGATTCTCAACTTAAAAGATCTAAATATTGGTTTATGTATTGATAAATATCCTTGATAATGCTAGAAATGCAGACTCTCATGTGAAAGAAGAATAGTGACATGGAAGCTACACTGTAGAATCCATGCAGGGCAGTGATTAGCATCAGGGACCCCAGTGCCAGAGCCCTGGACTCACTTACTGGTTGCTCTCCTGGGCAAAGGTCTTATTCTTTCCATATTTAAGTAGACTGACCAGTTAAATGTGGGTAATTAAAGTGTGCACGTCACTGTAAGGTCCAAAGCATTTCCCAGATAAAAGTCCTCTGGAAAGTCATGGGCACATAGTAAGCACAATTAAGGATTGTCATTATTGTCTTATTTTAAAACTTAGTTTGTTACTGTTCAACACTTTCAATTGAGTTCTGCCATTTTCATAGCTCCATTGGGGTTCTTCAGCAAATGTGGTTGATTTAGCTTTCCAGCTGCCTTACTAGGATTTAACTTAAGTTGTGCAGAGGGTCATGAAGAAGCCTATGTTCTCCCTCAAGCCAGCCTCACCTTAGTGCCTGGGCTCTGCTGACTCAGCTCCCCCTTCAGTTCTGCAGTGGGTTCTGTCCCCAGGAAGCCTCCTTAGCACAACCTTGCGAGAGTCCAGGGTGAGGATTATAATAGTCCTTCAGTGTTGGTCCCCAGGTTTGTTCCCCAAGGTTCTGTGTTAACAGGACTAGAGTGGCTCCTGGGTGCTGTGACTTGGCAGGGAGACAAGGTGAAGTCCCAGAGCAAAGATTCAAGAGCAGAACAGGACAAACCCAAAGCCACAGGTATCCTGAGAATGAGTAAGGATGCCATGCTTGTTATGTTTGAGATTGCAGGGTTTAATGGAATTTTACCTGCTTCCACTCTGGGCCCACGGCTGCTGATCTGGAAGAGGATGAACACATGGGTTCATATGAACCCACCATGTGTACCTATTGGTATGTCCCTGTATGTGGGATATATTTCTAGAAATGGAATTGTACAGTCTTGTGTGGCTGTCCCATTTATACATATTGCTTAATTGGCCTTTAAAATTTGTACCCATTTGTACTCCAAATAATGCAATATGAAATTTTCATTTTATAACTTCATCTGTTCTCAACAGTCTTAATCATAACTGAAAGAACGAATGGAGACTTTCTGCCAGGAGGGGTTCCGTTTATTAGAAAAGTTTTGTTGCCTTATATACAGTTTCGGAAGGGAACTAACAATGCTATCTACATATTGCCATTGAGGCATTTGCCTATAGGTCGGATAGGGCCCAGGGTGGGGGTCTTGCTACCTGGTTGGGTGGCTAAGTGCACCGGTGGGAAGCAGACTTTCAGGAAGAGAAGCCTGCTGGGTGCCATTTTAAGGAAAAGTGGGAAAGGGGCATGGGAAAAATGGAAGGGGAAATAATAATGAGGGAAATGGAATCAACATTCCTCCCTTTTTTTTTTATGAAGGGGGTCTTCGATCTCTCTAGCTGCTTCCTGCTGAATGGGGGTGACAAGGGGGGTAGGGAGGAAGAGTTGACTGCACATTCCCCAGAAAAGGCCTGCAAAGCATGTGAGAGCATCAGGTGTCAGATCAGGGAACGTCCCTTGCAGGAGTAGCATCTGTATTGCCTTGGACCAGTCCAGGTGGGAGCATATAGGAAGTATGAGCCAGGCATCCGCATGGAGCTCCATCAGGAAGTACTTACAGTGATCATAGATGGAGAAGGTTGGAGCCAGAGCCAGAGCCAGAGACATCTTCAGAAGGGAGGGGGTGCTATTACTTTAAGAGAAGCTGGTTGAAAGTTTGATTAGTGATTTTTGGAGCTGACCTTGAAGGAACCTTATGGATACAGGGCAGGAAGGAGTAGAAGAGAAGTCCAAGAAGGGGCCCTAGAAATGGGAGGACATAGGCAAGGAAAGGGGATGAGAAGAAGTCTGATAGGGGACCGGCAGCGGGCGATTTTGTCAGTCGAGCAGAGAGATCCTGCAGTTTAACAACATTTTGCTCAATAAGGCCGGATTCATTAATGTAGTAGTAACATTCTTCCTTCAGGAAGAGGCAAGTCCCTCCCTGTTCTGCGGTGAGAAGGTCGATAGCCTGTCTGTTCTGGAGGGTTACCTGGGCAATGGAGGTTACCTGCCGCTGGAGTGAACTCAAGGACTCCGCTCTGGTGTCCAGAGCCAATTGCACTTTCTCCTGGAGGTCTCTGGATGCCCAAAGGGAGTGGCCTAACGCTTCCCCCAAAGAGGCCCATTCCTGCTACCGAGGTTGTGAGGGCGAGGCCAACGAGAACCAGCAGGAAGATAGCTCAATGGACGCGAGAGTGAGGAAGGAGCTGTTGAAGTTCAGAGGAGGAGTACAAGGAGAGCTGAGGGACCACTGTGACTAGGAAACACGTACCAGTGACATTGGCAGTGGAGGAGAACAGAGAGCCATTGCACCAAAGGAAGTGCCCAGGTTGAACAAATTTGGGCTTTGTTGGTGTAGAGTAGGTAGTGGCGCAGAGGGAGGGGGAAGAGGTGCCGGACGGGGACAGGCAGATGAAAAGGAAGGAGGTCCTGTTTGAGAGGAAAGCCTCTTGGAGAGGGAGATGAGGGATGAACACAGATTGACCAGAGGAGGAAAAGTGGTAAGTGGAGGGGGTGGAGTTGTCCTCCATAAGCGGCACCGCTGCAAGGAGGGGACGAGCTAGGGATGCACAAAGAAAGCATTGTGAGGTGGGGATGGAGATGGTGGTTGAGTTTAGAAGAAGATGTAAGGTCTGATTTAGCAGGGTGAGCCAGGTAAGAGGGGTGACTGTACTCATCAATGAGTTTGGTAAGTTGTTTTTCCAATTTCTGGACATACTCAATAACCTTAGTTTTGGTCTTGGGGGGTGTTACAAGAGTACAGAAGATGGACATCCATCCTGTGGGTGTTGAAGTAGATCCAGTTTAAACAGCTACATCAATGAGATCATTCCAAAAGGAATCCTTGGGGTTAAGAATGGTAATCTTATAATCATAATACTCTAGTGGGTAATCGCCCCACCCATTTTTGCTAGACCTAGGCGTGTCGGACCGAGCACTCCTAAGAAAGGAAACTTTCTTAGAGCGGAACCTATTTTGAGCCTGTTTCCCACTGGAGTATTCAATCTGACAAGTCCAGTAGGGGCATCCCCCATATACATTCTCCCAGCGGTGGCAGTAATCATACGTTTGATCTTTGGGGAGGCAAATAAAAACATAACGAGGGCCCCAAGTCGAGCAATAGGTGGAGGGACTAAGAAGTTTACATTGAGAACAGGAGATGGTAAGTTTGAGGGAAGTGCAGCTGTGGATAAAGCAGGAAGCTTTGGTCACCGTATGAATGCCCGAGGCACTGGAGGTTGTGGTGTATTTATCTTGGACAGTGAACTTGTACATAGCCGCCGGCTGAGGGGTGGGTTTAGAAGTTACAAGGCACAAGGGGAGGAGTGATAGAATGATGAGTGGTAGGGGTTTGAAAAGTTGAAAGGGCTTATGGCGGGGAGGAGTCATGTTTAGCAATGGGAGAGAGTGATGGTGTGTGTGAGATGTGGAGGGTTGGGGGTTAGAGGGTGAAGGGATGCAAGTATATGAGGGGGTAGACGACTCTGGGGTGGAGGCAGAGGCAGTGTTAGCAGGTTCTGCTGGTTTCAACCTGGAAATATGAATCCAAGGGGTAAGGCAGTTATCATTCATTGAGAGCTTCGCAGCAGTTGGGGTACACAAAATCACAGGGTATAGTCCTTCCCATTTTGGGGTTAGGGAAGCCCTTGGTTCAGGAGGATTATAAAAGACCAACTGGCCTGGATGCAATGACAGGTTGTTCTGTAGGACAGATGGGTCTGAAAGTAGCCAGTCTTGGTACTTCCATAGTTCAGCATGAAGGTGAGAGAGCAAAGGTAAGGCTAGAGTAGGTGGTATAGGCCCCTGGGTAGCCATAATACCAGGAGGTAGGAGGGGCCTACCAAACATGATTTTGAAAGGGGAAAGGTTGGTAGGTTTCTTTGGGAGGGCTCTGACCCTAAGCAGAGCAAGGGGCAGGAGACAGGTCCAATCAAGGTGTAATTCCAGAGATAGTTTAGTTAAAATGTCCTTTAAAGTTCTATTGGCTCTTTCCACCTTTCCTGATGCCTGTGGCCGATAGGGACAATGCAGGTGCCAGGGGAGGGAGAGTGATTGAGATAATCTTTGTATTACCTGAGCAGTGAATTCTGGTCCATTAACTGACTGAATGGATGTAGGCATCCCAAACCTCGGGATGATCTGGGAAAGGAGGGTGGAGGCCACGGTGGAGGCCTTCTTGTTAGATGTTGGGAATGCCTCTATCCATCCTGAGAAAGTGTCAACAAAGACCAGGAGATACTTAAAGCACTGGACAGGAGGTATGTTAGTGAAGTCAATTTGCCAATCAGCTGTGGGGGTAATTCCCCTAGCTTGATGAGAAGGATAGGGTTTGGGTTTGATGGGAGTGTTGGGGTTGGTGGGCTGGCAAATGGTGCAGGTAAGGGAAAGGTTTTGTAATGAGGCCTTGTCTGAAGGGGTTAGTGGAAAGAAGGTTTGCAAGAAATGGGAGAGTGTTTGGGGGCTTGAGTGGAACAAGTCATGAAGAAGATGGTAAAGGGGGCATTTATTATGGGAGAAGGGGAGTGGGGGCCTGGTTGTGAGGTGTCTTGGGAGGTCTCCAATTCAGGTGTTAGGACAGGAAGAAGAGAGTCACAGGTGGGTCCAGGGTTCAGGGGACCCATTGCAACAGCTGCTGCTCGTGCAGCAAGATCTGCCTTATGGTTATCTTGGGTTATTGGGGAATTATCTTTCTTATGGGCCTTATAGTGGCTGACCCCCAACCGTTGAGGCAACTGAGACGCCTCGAGCAGCTTAGTAATTAATGCTGAGTTTGTTACATTATTTCCTTTTGTATTGAGTAACCCTCATTCCTTCCAAATGGCTGCATGGGACAAGAGGATATGGAAAACATATTTAGAGTCAGTATATAGGTTAAGAATTTTCCCTTCAGCGAGGGCACAAGCCCAGGTTGTGGCTATGAGTTCAGCCTGCTGGTTGGTGGTTCTCTCCGGTAATGGTTGGGCTTCTATGATTGATTCGAGGGAGACCACTGCATACCCTGCATAGTGTGTCCGGTCCTCCCGGAAGGAGGATCCGTCCGTAAACCAGGTGAGGTCGGCGTGTGGAAGGGGGCCTTCAGAAATGGAAGGGTGACAGGGTATGAAGTTTTGGAGGGCTTCCAGGCAGTTGAGAAGTGGTGTGTTAGGGGAATATGGTATTGGGAGTAGAGTGGCGGGATTTAAAGGTGGAGAAGGGAGAAAGGAGATAGCAGGATTTTCTAGGAAAGAAGATGGAAGAGCTAAGATCCTAGATGGTGGCAAGGATTGAAGGGCTTTATAGGTGATTAGGTCCTTAAGGTGATGGGGTTAAAGGATGGTGAGTGGTGCCCCAAACGTTAGCTTATAGGCTTCCTTCTGCAATAAGTGTCCAGCCGATAGGGCTCTGAAACAGGGGACCCATCCCCGTACAGTGTGATCTAGCTGTTTGGATAAGTGTGCCATAGGGGTGAAGGAGGGACCGTAGGTTTGTCCTAAGACCCCTAAAGCTTGTCTACCATTTTCATGGACATAGAGAGAAAAGTGTCTGGTGAGGTCAGGGAGGAGAAGTGCTGGAGCTTCGACTAGGGTTTGTCGGAGCCTGAGGAAGGGGCGAAGGGGTGAGGAGGACAGAGGCTCTTTGGGTTCCCCCTTCATCAAGTCATAGAGGGGGCGAGCCAGCAAAGAAAAGTTTGGAATCCAGGCTCTAAAATATCCGGCCAGCTCCAGGAAGGATAAGATTTCTGCCTTGGTGTTTGGGACAGGAAGGGAAAGTAGGAGTTGTTTCCTGTCTAAGGTTATTGCCTTCCTCTGTGGAGATAACTGAAAACCTAAATAGGTCACAGTTGTGAGGGAAATTTGAGCTTTGGAAGGGGATAAGTGATACCCCCTGTCAGCCAGGAAATTGAGGAGTGAGGCAGTGTCTGCTTGGGATTGTTCCCAGGAGGGGCTGCAGAGTAAGAGGGAGAGAAAAGAAGGCATCTTTCAGATCTAAGACCGAAAAGTGTGTAGAGGAGGCGGGAACCTGGGATAACAAAGTATAAGGGTTGGGGACTAAGGGGTGAATGGGAACAACAGCAGTATTAATCATGCGGAGGTCTTGGACTAGGTGGTGCATCCTATTTGCCTTCTTGACTGCTGGGATGGAGGTATTGAAGGGTGAGTGTGTATGGCGGAGATATACTTTTGGTAGAGATCCTCAACAATAGGTTGAAGTCTAATTGTGACCCCTAGAATTGTGATCCTCCAAAATAAGAGCCAGAAGGAAGGAGGTCGTGGGTGAAAGAAAAGAGTGTAAGGGTTTGAAACCACTGGGTGGATGGGAATGACTCCCTCATTAATTAGGCGGAGGTCCTGGATTAAACGATAATCTCCTGAGGGTTTATGTACTGGCAATATGGGGGTGTTACAGGGGGAGTCAGTAGGGATGAGGAATCCCTGAGTAAGTAACTGATCTATAATGGGTTTAAGTCCTTCCCAGTGGGTACGGGAAATAGGGAACTGAGGACATAAAGGAAACCTAGTATGAGGTTTTAGTTGGATACAGACTGGCTTGTGGTGGGAGGCAATGACTGGCTTAGAGGTGTCCCAGACTTGGGGGTAATACGCTTGGGAAGAAGTTGTAGGGTGGCTCCCAGAAGTTGGAGAACATCTCTGCCTAGGAGGGGGACTGGACAGTAAGGAATAACCAGGAAACAGTGTGTGAAAGAATGTCCCTCCAGGGCACAGGCTAACTTAGCTGTTCTGTTTGGCATGGAGGGTTTCCATCAATTCCCATAACCAAAACCTGGGAAGGAAATAAATGCCCAGAGTGGGCAGGCAAAACAGAATAGGTACCTCCTGTGTCCATAAGGTTACCCTGGAGTGTGCCCTGGGCTCAGCGATCCTTGAGTCTTCTTCAGTCTTCTTCGAATCCCAGCAGTTGAGGGGAAGGGACCACCTGGCTGGTCACACCCCTGCGTAGAGGCGCTAGGGAGGGGCCAGTCATTGGGTAGTCACTCTTTTAGTGTCCTGCTTGGTTGCAGGTGGAGGCGACTTGGTTGGGGCGATGGCTTGCCCCTGGTGGAGAGGACAGCTGATCCTCCTTTGGAGTTCTTGCTGGAGTAGCAGGCCACAGGTTAACTACCAGGGACTGGACTGGAGTGTTACCTTTTTCTGTAAATAAGCCTGCCTCTCAGACATTGTACTTCAAAGGCCATTTTTACCAGATTTCAGATAGGGATTTGTGGGAGGTTCTGGATTTTTATCTGGATTTTGGGTAATTTCCCTCACTTAATTTAAGTAGAGGAGTCAGTAGAGAAAGATGAAAGTGAGTGAGGAATTAAGAAAGCATATTTGGAATTAGGCGGTGGTGATTCTGTATCTTTGCAGCATCCACCAGGTTTCAGCATGAGGCACTTTTAGCAGGTGTGGATATAAATGGGTAAAGGCTAAAGGGTATCAGCTCCACAGGAGAGTGCTCGAGGGCCGGGCTGTGAGGGCGGAGCCTGGCAGGGGTATGGAGAAGCTGAACCTGAGAGCAGTTGACTTGTATTGGTGGGGGCTGGGTAGGGGCCGGGTGGATGTGAGCTTAGCCCAGCACAGGGCGTGGGAAGCCAAGGCAGCTGCTAGGTGCTGGCCGAGTGATGGGGGAGGGGACACACACACACGACTGGCACAGCTGCTGCCGCTGATGACAGGACATGTCAGGTGGATGGGGCAGGGGAGGGACTTCGCGCACCCACACGGCCGCCACAACAGACTACCACCGGGCAATGGCCCCGGAGAACCCCCCGCCCGCCGCCCGCTGCCCGCCCGCCTTGCTGCACAGGGCTTGCACGCAGCTGGGCATGCCAGCGTCTGCCGGGCTCCCCTGGTACGGCCGCGATGCCCACTACAGCTGGGACGATACACGGGAAGGGCCCAACTTGCATCGTGTCCAGAGTTGCTGCTGCCACTGCCCCCCCCTCGTGTCCCGGCCCCCAGTGGGCCTGCAGCCCCGAGGGAGAGGACCCCTCCCACTGCCGGGGCCCCGCCGCCCCCCTTACCCACCCTGGCTCCAACCCTAAACCCTCCCGACCTACCCCTGGAAGGGGAGAGGCCAGGGCAGGCTGGGGACCAGAGAGGGGGGTGGGGAGCAGAAGGTGCTGGCCTATAGGGAGGAGGTTCATCAGCTGGATCAAAGGAGTGAGTGGGATCTGGTGGCGGGGTGTTATGGGGGAGTGCAGTTTGCGAGTGAGGAGGACCTGGGTGGGGGAGCAAGAGGAGCAGAGCTTAGGGAATCTCCTTTCACTTTTTCAGTCGCTGGCAATAGTTAAAAAGGTCCCAAATTAAATTTGGGTCCAGGGAGCCTTCAGGGGGCCAATGGTTCCCATTATCTAAGGGATAGGTAGGCCAATCTTGAGTGGAAAATTTGATCAAAAGTTTGGGCTTAATGTCCGGTGTGAGGGAGAGTGAAGTGAGGTTCTGGAGGTGGCATTTGAGGGGTGAGGTGTCTGGAATCGATGAAGACGCTCCCATACTGAGAGGAGGGAAAAGGGGAGAGTGAGGAGGAGGACAGAGCAAGAAAAGGAAAATCCCGGGGCCAGAAACGGTCGGTCAGGGGAAATCTAGGGAGCATCCTCCAAAGATCCCCACAACCGTGTGACTCCTGGAGAGTCAGGGAAAGGAGGTGGGTAGGGGTCGTCACCTGTACACCAGGCCCTTTTGTCTGAGAGCTGGAGGTGAAATGCCGGGGCCACAGGGAACCTAGTGCTAGGATTTCCTGGTTCGGAGGAGAAAGGAAAGGGTAGAGCGAAAGGAAAGAACGGAGAGAAAATTAAAGTCTTCACCTATTATAGACTCCTCACACCCCAAAGCAGATGAGAATGGCAAGTTGTCAGGGGGTCCACTGAGACCATAAAGATCATGGTGGGGTGCGGTCCCCCGCCCCAGAGGAGTGTCAGGACTTTGTCGGACGATCACGATCAAGAGTCCCGCTATAGCTCGAATGGGATTGATGCTTGCATGGGGGCTTACCTAGGTGATGGCCGGTGGTGGGTGCAGGAGTCAGTGTCTGAAAAGGTGCAGGTGGGGAGGAGGTCTCCGGAAGGCAGGAGGAAGCAAGGGCCTTCAATGCAGAAGGGGACCCTTTCCCGGGTTTCAGCACCAGATGAAATGACAAATGGAGACTTTCTGCCAGGAGGGGTTCTGTTTATTAGAAAAGTTTTGTTGCCTTATATACAGTTTCGGAAGGGAACTAACAATGCTATCTGCATATTGCCAGTGAGGCATTTGCCTATAGGTCAGATAGGGCCCAGGGTGCAGGTCTTGCTACCTGGTCGGGTGGCTAAGCATGCCAGCGGGGAGCAGACTTTCAGGAAGAGAAGCCTACTGGGCACCATCTTAAGGAAAAGGGGGGGAGGGGCGTGGGAAAAATGGAAGGGGAAATAATAATGAGGTAAATGGAGTCAACAATAACTGATTCTTAACCCCAAAAGATATGATTTCGCACAGTAAGGAGTCAATGACATAAACATGAGACCTTACATGGTTTTCATGCTTTTTAGTTGCCAGGCATTTCATGCATTAATGAATCAATTCTACTTAATTACTAAGATAAATAAGAACATGGTTTAAATTTTAGTTTAATCATAAAACATCGAATTTACATTTGAGCGTAGGCTCATGAAATGCTCGTGAAATGACGGACCCACATGAATAGCACCCATCTCAGGAGATGATGTCGCTAATGTTAGGCGGGCTCAACTCAGACTTCCAGGGTCACTTGCAGTCATTCTCTGCACCTACTGTTCCCACTGCCCTGGACACCCTGCCCTCCTCCCCAAAGAGCTCTTGTTAGGCGAGCTATTAAGTTTCTATTTCCCAGAAGCCCCGCCCAGCCTGCCGCTAGCCTTAACTTTCACTTCCTCAAGTGGTTCCCAGCCCCTAATTTTCCACCCCTGACCAATCCCTAATGTACACGCGAAATTTCTAACAAATGAGCCCAAGGACTACTAACTCCCCCAGGCCCAGCCCATCCAATTGCGACAAGCATCCCTTTGGGTGTACTTAAGCCAGCTTCCCCAAGCCCTCGCTGCTGCTGCCTGCTCCTTTTGATTAGTGGCAGCCACGGCATTGCTCTCAATAAATCCTTGGCTGAACTGTGGTTTTTGGTGTGGTTATCTGCCTTTCAGCCAACAGCACAGGGGATTCTTTCAGGGGCTTTCTCGAGATCACCTCTTATAATTCTTGCATTCATATTCTTATTAATCACTCAAAAGTCTTAAAATATATTTTATAGACATTTTGCAGATGTGGAAACTGAGCACCCTGGAGTTCTGAGGCAAGTAACAATGGGTCAGTGATTGCAAACAAAGTAGACAGCAGAGCTGCTGTGTGGAATTTGGACCGTGTTTGCATTTGAATTTAAATAAAGCAAAGTAAGATACACATAAAAAAGAGTCACTCCTTGATTAGCAACTTTACGAGTGTTTAACTGACATGTGGATACTGAGCCCTAATGAACAGTGCCAAAACCATCTTAACAGAAAACATGCAACCAGTTCAATTTAGCAAAGTTTACTTGAAGGAGGAAACAAAACAAAGAACAGAACTTCCAGAGCAGGGCAGGATTCAGCACCAAAGATATTTCCAAATGATAGATCCTTTCCTCACAGTTTGGTGAGCTCCTTGAATCTGGGGGATCTTAAATGGTGTTTGCAGCAGTGCAAATTAGCAGAGGCCAATGATCCCCAGGCTGCTTCTCAAGCCCTGGACACTGCTCTTCAGAGAGCCTGTGGGAGGAGCCTCCTGGCCAGAAGGGAAGTCATCCAGGAAGACCTGGCTGCTAGGAACTGTGGTTGATGACACTCTCCGAGTTAAGATCACAGATGGTGCCCTCTCCAGAGTCCTTGATCCATGGACTGCCACCACCTGGGGAATAAGAAAGGCAGGCCTGCGGGACGGTTGGCTCTTGGGTCTGGTTAGCAAAGAGTCCTCAGCACTAGTGACATGTGGCCTTTGGAGTGACGCAGTGGGAGTTCATGGCTGCAGACCCAAGCCCTCCAAGGACCTTAGCCCCTGTAAGACAGCCTCTTACCTGGAAGATGGTGACCGAATAGCCCAGCCCATCAACCATCCTGAGGAGCTGTTTGCAGGGGTGGCCTGAGCCCCAGATTCAGAGGAGAGGCCTGAGCTCAGGAGCTGTCCTGTGCCCTCATGAGGGCCTACGCCACCCGGGGGCCTGTGTGGGACTGCTCCCAGCCCTGCAGCAGAGATGGAAGTGCCCTCATGGCCACTTCATGTGAAACTTGAGGCCAACAAAGCACACTTGTCTTTGAGGCCCCGAGCCTGAGGAGAGCTGTGGAATCTGAACCTTGCTGACAGACTTAACATGGACTATTTTTTGGATATCACTTTTATTAGATTGGAAAACATTTTTCTTGGTCAAAATATTTTTGAACCACAGTCACTTTGGACTGGGGGTGAATTCTTAAAACTGACAGTTTTTGACTTGCTCAGAGGCAGGTATTTGGAAGAGCTCCCTGGTGCCAACTGCTTGTCCCCATGTACCTCAGCAACATAATGTGGGTGACTCACTTTAAGGTTGCTTCATTTTACTTTTATCCCCTCTCCTGGAATGGCTTGTCTTCAAGATGCAGCATTCCTCCTAGGAGAGCAAAACAGCATGAGAAGACGTCTGATCTGCCTCCCACAAGAAAAGGTACTGGAGGAAGAAATGCAAGGAAAATCCAGTGAGGGAAGAAGAGAACTTTCAAAATTGCTGATTAGAACCCACTGCCCTCTCATGGGAAAATCTTTAATTTTTTTGTTCTTTGTTTTTTTGTGTTTTTTGTGAAACAGGGTTCTCCTTTCTTTTGGGGGAAAGCAGGAACTGAGTTCACATCTTAAATTTGCCAGAAATTAGCTTTCCTGTGAACCAGATATGGGTTTGAGGCAGATCTTGTTCATTTTTACTCTCAGGGAAAAGAGATAATGCAGTTCCAGAAAGTGAAATCAGGTTTCAAGGTTAAGATTCCCTCTTTTTGAACCCAGAATCATGCTGTGCACAGAGCGGGTGCTTGAGTTGTGGTGGCTCTTCTTCTTTTTTTTTTTTGTTTTAATTGCAAACTGATGAATTTTGTGCTTATCTTCAAGTCTGGCTTGAGTGTAAAATACTTTTTTAAAATGACTTGCAAAATTAAGGGATGTGTTTTATGTTATGACAGAGTCGGGGAATGTCTGTTTGGGCATTCCATCTTCTCAAATAGACAAACTATTTCTCTGTACACTTTTTACAGCTCCTCCAGTCAAATCCAGGAACATTGCCCCCTCCCAATTCTCTAGCAAATGTCTCCAGAAGCTCACCTGCCACCTGCATCCTCTGCATGGAAGGAGACGGTCACTCAGAGTGCCATACATGCCCAAGAATGTGGGAACAGGGACACTCTCAGGTCCCATCTGAAACAGTGATCCCAGAAGCTTATCCTTGTCCCAGAGGACAAACCACTAACAGGGAGAAGGTATTGAAAAAAGGGAAAGGAAGTGATATTGCTTTGCTAGCAAAGATGAACACTCAGGGGACCCCCATCCCAAAGGCTGAAATTCTGTCAGGGTGACCAGTGGGATTTAGAGGAGACGTGAAGGCTGAGCTCCACTGTGCCCTGCCAGGAGTCATTCTTCATTTGTAGCCTGAGACATGGCTGCTTCTCAGACCTGCTGGCCAGCCCAGGTCTGTGGTCCTTGACCTGAAGGAGAGACTCCTTGGACTTGGAGGAGAAGAAAGTTGACATTGCCTCCCACATGGTTATGAGAGGGACAAGAAGAAGGAAAAGGCGTGCCAGTTTAAATTAAGCACCAGGGGTAGAGCAGCGAGCGCTGCATTCAGAGCAGAAGAGAAGCTGGTCTGGGGACTTGGCTCCATTCCTTCCTTGCCAGCCCTGCCCTGGCAGCACGTTAGCCTCACTACCTACTTGAGGAAGGAAGTTGGAAATAGGCAGTGACAACACAATTAAGGTTGTGATTCCTGCAAAAGTGAAGGAACTGCTGGTGATATTCAATCTGTATGTGGTTCAGGTAGCACGTCGAGGGAGGTGTACTTATCCTGTTATGTCCTCCTGCTCTTCCTTGGCAGTCTGCCATGTGTTTGCTGTAAGAGAAGAGTGCTAACTGTACTCACGACGTAGCATGAGTGGCTCCCTCAGAACCTCCCCACCAGCAGATTGGAGCTGAGCTCCTCCCTACTCACTCCTCCATCCCTAATCTCCCCTTTCTTGTGCATGACTTGCTCCTGAGTGGAGGAACCAGCACTGGGCCTCAGTGGATCCAGAGCAGGGCCACTCCCAGTTCAGCCCAGGAGAGCCATGCACACGAGCCCCAGTCAGGGAGGCACTGCCAGCTTTTAAGAAAAATGGAGAATGTGTTATGGGGCACAACTTAACAACAGACCATGCACCACTGAGAAGTCCAAATTTGAGAGTCTTTATTAAGCCAGCCAGATGACTGTCTCACACAATGTCCCAAAAATGACTATTGGGAGAACAATGCTGACCACAGGATTGTAGAGGTTCTTATACCAAAAATTACATCAATCACCAGTGTCTGTTGCTATGAATGGAGATTGAAAACTTACATCATGAAATCATCAGCAGAGGGAGAAGTGAGTCAGAATGACCCTTACTTAGGTACAAGCTAAATAATGGTTGCTAATGGTTACTAACATAGGAATCAAAAGAGAACAGTTTTCATCATATGCATTGTGCATTGTTAAACATGTCCTGTTAAGTGACTAATGATGGGTACAGAGGTGGGACGTTCCCATGGGAGAAACTCGTTTCCTACATAACATGGAGTCTCAGGGCAAAATGGAGTCTGTTTAGTCGTTGCCCACATCGCCTGGCCTGCAACATTTCTATGGAGCCAAATTTGCCAGCCCATCACAAGTGAAGGAAAAGTGACTCGACTTCCAAAGTCTGTGAATGGTTGGGGGCATTTTCACACAGTAAGGTGCTTTACTAAGTTAACACAGATGGACGAAATGTAAGGCCAAACCTGCAAGTGTATTGAGTCTGGATCATGTTACAGCACAGAGCACTGTATGGAGACTGTCCTCCAGAGATGGAGAAAGCCATGGCTGGAGTCAGGTGCCCAGGATGCAGCTGTGCCTCAAGTAGGTGTGTTCTCAGGTGCAGGTCCTCACTGGGCAGGTTGGTAAAGCAATGTCTCTCTGTCTCTCTGTCTCATCAGTGCTGTTTAATTGACAGGTGATGCAAGAGTTTGCCAATGGAAAGTAAGGTCATTGGCTACTGAATGTCCATGCAACAGTACATCTGGAATGTCTCAAAGTCTGAGCCATCTTGGGGCACAAGGAGACACCAGTGCCTAAATGTGGTCCCCTGCTCACCCTGAGCACTCACTGAGAGGCAGCTGGCAGTGGGAGGAGAGTGGTGGAGGATTGCCACACACTTGTACTTCTTTCCTCCAGTGGAGGGAGGATGTCATGATTGAGGTCAGGGGTAGAAATGGAGAGGAAATTGAGTGGTTTCTGATTTGGGACCTGCCTGCCCTTACCTCCTCTGGTGCATCATCTCTGGCCCCCCAGTAGCCTTGGGATAGGAGATTTGAGAACGGGCATGAGGGATGTCCTAGGGCCAGGGGTCAGGACATGATCAGAATGTCCTCGGTTACTCAGGAAGCCTGTCCCCGGGGAATTAAGCACATCCACCCTCCCAGGTCCATCTCTCAGCAGTGCTGTGATTCTGCAAGTCAGCCATCATCATGGACATCAATTCCCACAGGGGAAGAACAGGAGGCCCAGTCCTTCCCCAGGCCACCCCCTGGGCTGCTGTCAGATGTCAGAAGATGAGGCTGATGCTCCACATGAGCTGTGAAGCACCAGACTCGTGTAAGGACTGAGAAGCAAAGCCCCATCTCCACTGCCTTGGAGCCGTCCATGCCTCCCTCTGGTCCACAGCTCCCTAGGGTCTCCTCAGTCTTTTCATGCTCAGTGAACAGGTACAGCACCTATGAAGGACCTGCCCTTCCTCTTAAGGCATCAGCTGCATTTACCTATTTGCAGGCCTACAACATCATTTTTGTAAGTAGAGCATATTCCACATTTAACATGGAAGTGCAGGCAACTGATGCAGATTAGGTGAGCTTTCCAGGTCCCCATGGTTTCCAGAGGGATCTGAGCCAAGTGAACAGGCCCAGGTACCTGGGTGTCATTCATCTGCCCCACTGACTCTCTGCACTGTCCCCCCTGCTTAAAGGCCCTGCCACACTTTCTCTGGTAGGTGTGCTAAGTCTCCACTGATCTGCGGTATCCTGAAGCCTCACTCTGCCCTATTGGGCAGCTTGCAAGCAATGGGAACAACAGTTGAAAGATTCAGCAACAATTTCATCTTGGTATAAGAAATTCGTCAATTACGACCAAGACAAATGTGATAGATTGTCCTCGAGGAAAAGCTTTTATATTCTCCACAAGTGCCACATGCTTGATTTGGGGACCTTTGAACTGAATACTGTTTTCTACTAATGTTCCAATTCAGGTAAGTGGAAACCTGAGCAGCACTACACGACACTGTAATAGTTGGATGTGGAATGTCCCCTGAAGGCTCTCTGTCTCCTGCTCCCCATGCCAGAAGGAGAGCAGCTTGGCTCTGCCCTACTGCCCACCATGCCCAGAAACAGGGGAGTCATCCAGCATGGACTGAAATCTCTGAACCATGAGCAGAGTAAACCTTTCCTTGCTATAAGTTCTGCCAGGTATTTTGCCACGGCAGTGGAAAGCTGATTAACAGAAACATGATGTGACCCTCCAGGGGTTCACTGTAATCACAGGTGGACCCCAAGAATTGAAAATGGTCTGTACTCTGGAATCACCCACTTGCCTAGGAAAAATCTAGATGGAAAGAAAGTTGGACTTCCCTGCTGGCATTAGCTCAGACAGCCAACCTGAGACCTAGCTTGGAGTGAGGACTGGGGTGTGGTGTAAGGAGCTGCTCTTCCAGGTAAAGACCTATGGCCCCCACTATACACACAAATGCTGATATCACTAAACCATAACTTTGTGTGGAACCC
This sequence comes from Glaucomys volans, assembly GCA_020662805.1. Taxonomy (NCBI): domain Eukaryota; kingdom Metazoa; phylum Chordata; class Mammalia; order Rodentia; family Sciuridae; genus Glaucomys; species Glaucomys volans. Next base: position 7,334 of record JAJEJO010046209.1, on the reverse strand, counting down.
CTTTTCTTAGAAATAGTCTTTTCTAATGTTAGGGGATCCCCAGACCTGTTATCCACCCAAGATGAGCCATGATTCAAAGTTCATGGCACTGAAGACACCATAGAATTTTCTGGAAATGATCCTGTGATCACAGACTCCAGTTCTCAAACAAGGGAGATGCATTTCAACATCATTCCAAGCAAAGAACCAGAGAGTGCTGAGGGCAGTCAGCTGCAGGAAGGTCCCTTCCCTGTGGCGAGCTCACCCACTTCCTATGAGCAGCCTCAGCTCATTCTCACTGTGCACCCAAGAGGACAGAGGAGAGGTGCCCAGCAGTAAGTGTGGGTCCTCAGAGGCTGAAATGCTCCTGAGGATTCAGGAGATGGTGGCCACTTATCTGAAGCTCAGCAAGCTCAGGAGGACACATGCTCCTGCCTGTCATTCAATCATCACACAGAGGCAGTTATGAGTTAGGGAACAAGCTGTGGGACCACAGGGACCCACCACCAACCACAAAGTAAAGCCCTGATCCCAGCAGCCCTCCAGACCCTGCCCAGAAACTCAGGAGTGTCAGGCTGCCTGTGGGTTCTTGGGGTCCTTGTGTGCTCATCCCACATGCCCCCTTATGCTGGGCTCAGGTTCCACCTGCTCTGACCCCACTGCCTGCCTGGGGCAGCCCCTCCTTAGTCTCCAGCATACTCCACATTGCAGAATGGACACCTGTCTCTCCTCTCACTACCTCTATTGGGACAGTGATTTGAATGATGAAAAAGGGCTCTGGGGAACACAGTGAGTTAATCCACTTCCCTTCCCACTTCTGAACTGCATGCCTAGGCCCCAGGCCTGGAGCTGTCCCCCAGCCCTCTGATCAGTCCCTGCCTGCCAAGGCAGACTGCAGGTCACCAAGGACATGGACTGCGATTACAGCATCTCTCTCTGCTATTGGCAGTGACCACCCTTAAACCTAGACATGGGCCAGTCCCTGGTTGGCTGGTCTACTCAGGGGACCTACAGGGTGGAACCTGTGAGTGTCACAATGGGCCTCCTTCCATCCTGGAATCTGAGGATAGAACTGTGGGAGGCCTTCTACACAAGCTCAGTCTGCCAGGGATTACTAGCAGTGCCTTGTGCTGACCTGAAAAATGACGAAGAAGCTTCCCCCAATTGCTCCTCCCCAGCCCCCCCGCCCTCCTCCTGGGCCCCCGCCCTCCCACCCTATCACCCATTTCCCTCCCCTGACCCGTCAGGCTGCCAGCCCTCAGCCTGCTCCCCAGTGCAAGCCCTCCCATTCTGGCTTCTGTCCCACCTCCTTCCCTCCTCTCCCCAATAAGGTCCCTTCCCAACTCCCTGCCTTGAGGACCTCCATGCCCAGCTCCTCCTCTGGTGTCCCCAGACCCCCCACTCGCTTTCCCCCTGTTCGTCTGGCTCCCCTTCCCTGCCACTCCCCCATGTCTCCCCTTCCCCATCACTCCCCCATGTCTCCTCTTCCCTGTCACTCCCCCATTCCTCCCCTTCCCTGTCACTCCCCCGTGTCTCCACCTCCCCGTCATTCCCCCTTGTCTCCCCTTCCCCGTCAGTCCCCCATGTCTCCCCTTCCCCGTCATTCCCCCATCTTTACCCTCTCTTCTCCCAGCCCTTCCCTCTAGTTCCCCATTCTCCAGTCCCACCCACAATCCAGCCTCCCCACCAGGTGGCATGATGGACCAACTGCACCCAGGAGAGATGGACTCCCTACTGAGGGTGCAGGTAACAGCCAAACTGTGTGTCCCTGCCCTAAGACTCTGGGACCCCATGTCATGAATGCAGGAATGGACCAAGGAACAAGGTCCACAGTGGGCAGGCTCAGACCCTAAAGTCAGGGAGAGGTGCTCATTGGGCCAGGGGGCCTCTCTCTGGGCGAGGGCACTCTGGGCTCTTTTAAAGTGAACTCTGTTGTATAAGCATCAGTGGGGTGACCTGACACAGGAAGTGGAGAGGTGGTGGCCAGGGGCTGGAGGAGGGTCAGGGAGAGCAGCTCAGGGGTGTGAGGCAGCTCTGGACAGGGGCTTCACAGGTGTGAGCACACTCAGCAGCACTCACCTGTGTGCTCAGGAAGGGCCAAGATGGGAAACCTCCTCCCACATGCATCTCACCCCAGTTAAATCTCTAAAGTCCCAGGTGCTTCAATAGGGAGAGTGTTCAATAGGGTTCTGTCTACAATCACCCTGGACAGAAGGTTTCAGAAAACTCTGGTGTGTGTGTGTGTGTGTGTGTGTGTGTGTGTGTGTGTGTGTGAAGCAGCCATTGGTCTTGATTCTGTGCCTCTCCTTCAAAGTATGAGAGGGTCCTGATCACTCCCCAAACCTTATATAGGAAATGACTGGCCAGGGTCCAGCCCTCAGTCCCTTACCTGGGCCTGCCCCTGGATGGTGAGCCAGCATGAGCCCAATGCTGATGAGGTCCAAGGGCAGCTCTAGGACCCAGGTGCTGATGGAGAAGCTGGGGCAGGTGAGTCCAGTGCCTACCTGGGTCCCTGAGGGGAGGGAGCTGGGGGCAGTGGGTGGAGGTGGGGGACTGGGCCACAGGGAGGGCCAAGCCTGGACGCTGCTGCATTCCAACCAGGACTCTGTTGCCAGGAAACAGCTTGGCACTCTGTTGCCTGGCACTGCCTCAGCCAAAGGGAGCTGAGAAAAGTCCCAGCCCCCAGTGCGGCCTGGCCATGGCTGGACATCTGAGGGAGAAGGGGATCCAGGAGGACCCTGGCCTGATGTGGATCATCAGAACCACAAAGAACCTGAGAGAGCTGCGCATGCAGAAGCTCCACAGGGAGGACCACGTGAATCCCCTGCAGTAGGGTGAGGACCACGGGTGACAGAGGTGGGGGGACAGGGGCACAGAGACAGAGGTGGGTGTGGGGCCAAGCAGGGTGGGGTGCGGCACTGTGGGAGGCCTGCCCTGGTCTCTGGTCTCCAGGAAGGGTGGACTCCAGGGCTGCCAGGCCTCCTGAGACACATCAGATGCCTTGAAATGCATCCATGTTGAGATTAGATTGAACACTTTGCAGGTAAAAAGAATTTTTTTGTTGTTGTTGTTTTTTTGGTACTAGGGATTGAATTCAAGGGCACTCAGTCACATCCTCAGCTCTTTTTATGATCTTTTTAGACACAGGGTCTCTTAAGTTGCTGAGACTGGCTTTAAGTGTGCAATCCTCCTGCCTCAGCCTCCCAAGCTCTGGGGATGACAGGCATGGGCCCTGGCACCCAGCTGGAAATGGCCTTTAATAGTTTTGCTTTTGAAGTAAATACATTTTTCCAGGGTTTTAATGTTTTGATTTTGTGTATATTTTGGTTTCATTTTCCTACACTAAAGGGATTTTAGCCTTGGATATTGTCGTAGCCCTTTCATGGAAAGTTCAGGACAGTGGACTCTGGGGGCAGTGCTCCCTGTCCTCCAGGATGAAAGCGCCCTCTCTCCACTCCTCTCACTGTGCACACCCCTGTGAGATTCACCTGGTCCTGTGGCATCAGCACCCCCTAAAGGACACTGAGCCTCACTTGAGCTCCAGCTCCCCCACCTGACCCCCTCCCAGCACCTTCCCTGGACTCCCCTGTAGGCGCCTCAAACTGGCCCGCCTGAAAGCTAGGGCTCTGCACCCCTTGCCCACCCTCTGCTTCCCCAGAACACCCTGTGGCAGCACCAGGGGGCTGGGCCTTTCCCTCCCCAAGGTGGAAGCCAGGAGTCAGCCCTGGCCTCCCAACCTCAGGGCACACACCTGGCAGTCACAGGTCCTGCTGCTGCTTCCCATTTCCCAGACCCTCTCTGATCCCCCCTCAGGGAAAGCCTCCATGGTGCAGTGGGGGTGTCTCCACTCCTGACTTAACTCCACCCTGTGAGCAGCCCCTGAACCTGCCTCTCCAGCCTCACTCCCCAAGCCCAGCAGGGCCATCACTCCTGCTGCTCTGGGGGGCTCCCAGTCATGCTTCTTCCCTCCAATCCAGCCACCCCAACCCCTGTCCATCCCTACTGCTGGCTAGAGCTACCCTAACCGGCCAGTTTGGTCAGGTCATCCCTCTGCAGGACACTCTGTGGCCTCTGCCCTTCTGAGCTAGCTTAAATCAGCCAGGCATGAGGCCCCTTTGGACTTGGCTCTGGCTCCTCCCTAGCTTCATCCCCATCTGCCCTCCCCATCCCCACCCCCCAGTTCCTTCTGCAAACACTGCAGTGCCTGGTCCCTGGGGGCTGCTGGGCTGCAGCCCAGGCTCCCCTCTCCTGCACCTCTGAATGCCTCATGCCACAGACCCTTGGTACCTGTCCACCTGCTCCTCCTCCCTGAGCTTCTCTCAAGTCTATAACCAGTGTCCCTGCAGCCTGGCTGTCTGCAGGAGACTTGGTGGCTTCATTTTGCTTAGGACTCTTCTGGTTTTCTTCTGGAGTCCAGACCACTGATTTCAGAAGAAAAGTTACCGTCCCTTCCCTTTAGGTTGGTCCATCCCAATGATTTAAACAATCCCTCAGGCCATGTCCAGGGTTTCTGGGAAAAGTGAGTTCTTCCAGATCTTTGCCTTGGGCACAGGATGAACGTGGCCATTGGGGTAGAGTCAGGAAACACTGTAGCTGGTCTGTCTGTTTCCTTGGACTATAAAGAAAACCATCATGCTTTGTTAATATGCAAATAATATCACATACAGATTTCATGAACACACAATTCAGATCTTAGGAGCACATGCTCAGAAGACTTTTTGCTGCTGGGCAGGGTGATGCCAACCTGTATCCTGGCAACAGGGAGGCTGGGGCAGGGAGATTGCAAGTTTAAGGATGGCCTCAGCAGGCTAGCTAGACCTGGTCTCAAAAGTAAATCGGGCTGGTGGTGTAGCTCACTGCATAAATAAATGAATGAACCAACAAAAACAAATCTTAGCATCTGCTGTGGCTGGTGGCCATGGCCCTGGACAGTGCCAGGCCAGACCCTGAGGTCCTTGAGGGCTTGTGGGGCCTTGTTCCCAGCACCCAGCCCAGAACCTTGCAGGGCCAGGTGCCTGCAGAACAGAGCCTGGTGTAGGGAGGGTGGCGGGAGGGCAGGGGTTGGACTCTAACCTGAGCCATATGGCTGCTTTTCTCCAGTTCACACACCAGAAAGCCCATGTCGTGGCATGAATATTGGAGGGACCTGCAGATGGTGAGTCCTGGGGCTGGAGACTGTGATGAGCTGGACAGAGACAGGCAGATGGACTCAGAGATGGTGCAGGCAGTGTCCCCAGGGAGAGCCTTGGGGTCCTGTGCTGTGGTGCTGGAGACTGGACGGGACTGACCAGGCTCCTAAGAGACTGACGTGCAGACACAATGCCAATGAATTACCGTCGTCCAGCAAAGAGTCCCTAGCGGCCGAACATCACCTTCATTCATTCACAAATATTCAGATGTTACACATGGTTCTGAAGGCCTGCGACCTGCATCCAAGGCCTGGGGCTGCCACCCATTAACTGGGGACGGGATCAGTAGGGGACGATGTGGAGAACAGGTGCCTCGTCAGGCAGGGCATGTGACTGAGGGCAGGCGGGCACAGGTGGTGCAGGGTGTTGGGTGGGAGGCCATGGAAGGACCCACGTGCTGGAGAGGCGGGATGAGCAGCACCCACGTCTGAGGACTGAGGGGTCACCTCTACTCCTGCTGCCTGGGCTTCCCCTGCCCCTTACAGGGCTGGCACTGGAGGGACACCCTCACCCCAGAGCAGCTGCCCTTGCCCCGTGCCCCTTCCCACTCCTTCACAGGTGTAGGTCAGGTCTATCTAAATACCTGCATATTGTGCCCCCATCCCCCTTCTGGGCCACAGGCTCCAGGGGAGCAGGGCCCAGGTCTGTTGCTTGGCCCTCTGTCCCCAGGGTCCAGAACACTGCCTGGCATGGTTTGTACTTGACACATTTGCTGAGAGGTGGCTGAGAACCAGACGCCCCCGTCTCAAGACATGGCTGCACACAGGAAGCTCTGGCCCTAAGGAGTCATGTGGCCAGCTTCTAACTCAAGCCTCCTGTCCAGACAGGTTTCTGAATCTCGTTCACCATGCTGCTCAGGGACCAAGGAAGACGTGCCTAGAGACACAAATGGAGAGTCAGGAGGTCAGCTGGGAGGCAGAGCCCTTGGTGAGTGAGGCCCCCACTCCAGGCAACAGCATTGGATCTCAGGGAGGTCCAGGCAGTGGCTGAAAGAAGAGAGGGCAGCCAGCTGGCCTGGGCCTGAACTCAGGCTTCCCTTGCTGGTTGTGAGACCTGGGTGAGTTACTCGGTGTCTGTGATGCTGATCCTTGTTGTACCCAGGGTCGCTGCAGAACCTGCCTCACAGGGTCACTAGGAGGAGCAGTGCCTGCAACGGAGCCCAGCACGTACATAGTACCTGCTCAGTGAATGTGGCCTGTGATGCTGATGGGGAAGAACAGAAAGGAGGTGCGAGCCCAGCCTGGGACAGTCGGCTGTTGCTCCAGGCAGGGAGATGTCTCCACGGGGAGCCCCACTGAGCACACAGAGAAGGGCTCACCCCAAAGCAGGAGGGACGTGCAGCTCAGAGCTGGAGAAGCAAGGGCTGCATGGAGGTAAGGGTCAGCCAGGGAGATCTAACTCAGTGAAGGAGGGGACTGAAAGAGGAATCCGCCTAAGACTTGACTTTGAATAAAGAATCAGGGATCCAGTGGTTTCTAAAGAGCACACAGAAGGCTTTATCCAAGGGCCTGTGGCTAGGGTAGAGGCAGCAGAAGGGTGGGGAGAGTGGGCAGCTGGACAAGTGGGGTCTGCAGCTCAGGATGGAGCTGGGGGATTGTCAGACGGGAAGTCACTGGGGGAACACCAGGTGAGGAGTCCTGGCTAAGCTGACTGCTGGGTTTTCCTGTTGAAGGCAGGGCAGGGATCAGACATGCTCCTGGGGGTGGGGAGAGAGTGAGGAGCCCACCAGACACCCAGGGTGGTCAACACCCAGGGGAGGGCTCTGGCTACACGCTCAGCTGGAGTTTTGCTGAAACTGGTCGATGCAGAGACGAGCACAGAGGCCGGGAGTCAGGCCTGGCTGGAAACGAGCGGAGGACAGCGGGAGTGGAGTTTGGTCCAGGAGAGTCCTTGTCCAATGGGAGGGAGGTGGGAGAGAGGGGAGCTGGTGAGGCAGGTGGGGAGGCTGGGCAACTTAGCCAAGCACCACAGAGCTCAGCTTCAGGCACCACCCCTCCTCCCTAGTGGACAGCCATGCATGGAGCATGTGGGAGGGCTGCTCCCTGCACCTGGGGCGTCTCCTGCCATCAGCAGGTGCAGCAGGAAGGACAGTGTGGGGCCCAGCAGGCCAGCCCTGCTCAGACCCCCAGGCCTTGAGGACTTAATGCTGTGTCTGAGTCCCAGGGT
>JAJEJO010046208.1:0-26453 GCA_020662805.1 Glaucomys volans | reverse complement strand
TTTTGTCAATTTTTTGAATTGTTTCTTTTGTTTCAATTTCATTGATTTCAGCTCTGATTTTGATTATTTCCTGTCTTCTGCTACTTTTGGTGATGATCTGTTCCTTTTTTTCTAGGGCTTTGAGCTGTAATGTGAGGTCATTGATTTGTTGACTTTTCATTCTTTTATTGAATGCACTCCATGCAATGAATTTTCCTCTTAGCACTGCTTTCATAGTATCCCAGAGATTTTGATATGTTGTATTTTTGTTTTTGTTGACCTCTAAGAATTTTTTTTATTTCCCCCTAATGTCTTCTGTTATCCATGTATCATTCAATAGCATATTATTTAATCTCCAGGTGTTGGAGTAGTTTCTGTTTTTAACTTTATTGTTGATTTCTAATTTCATTCCATTATGATTTGATAGAGTACAAGGTAGTATCTCAATGTTTTTGTATTTGCTAAGAGTAGCTTTGTGGCATAACATATGTTCTATTTTAGAGAAGGAGCCATGAGCTGCTGAGAAGAAAATGTATTCACTTTTTGATGGATGGAATATTCTATATATGTCTGTTAAGTCCAAATTAGCGATTGTGTCATTGAGTTCTATGATTTCTTTGTTCAATTTTTGCTTGGAAGATCTGTCCACTGGTGAGAGAGGAGTGTTAAAGTCACCCAGTATTATTGTGTTTTGGTCTATTTGGTTCCTGAAATTGAGAAGGATCTGATTGACATACATGGATGCACCATTGTTTGGTGCATAAATATTTATGATTGTTATGTCTTGCTGATTTATGCTTCCTTTAAGCAATATGAAATGTCCTTCTTTATCCCTTCTGACTACCTTTGGCTTGAAGTCTGCTTTATCTGAAATGAGGATGGAAACCCCAGCTTTTTTACTCAGTCCATGTGCATGGTATGTTTTTTCCCCAACCTTTCACCTTTAGTCTGTGGGCATGTTTTTCTATGAGATGAGTCTCTTGAAGGCAGCATATTGTTGGGTCTTTCTTTTAATCCAATCTGCCAGTCTATGTCTTTTGATTGATGAGTTTAGGCCAATTACATTCAGGGTTATTATTGAGATATGACTTGTATTTCCTGTCATTTTAACTTTTTTTGGCTTTTAACTTAACTTTGTTTCTCCTTTGATTGGCTATTTCTTTAGGGTAATTCCTCCCCATGTTGACCAATGTTGTTATTTTTCATTTCTTCCTCTTGGAATATTTTGCTGAGAATATTCTGTAGGGCAGGCTTTCTATTTGTGAATTCTTTAAGCTTTTGTTTATCATGGAAGGATTTTATTTTGTCATCAAATCTGAAGGTAAGTTTTTCTGGGTATAAAATTCTTGGTTGGCATCCGTTTTCTTTCAGAGCTTGAAATATGTTGTTCTAGGCCCTTCTTGCTTTTAGGGTCTGGGCTGAGAAATCTGCTGATATCCGCATTGGTTTTCCCTTGTAGGTAATCTGATGCTTTTCTCTTGCAGCCTTTAAAATTCTTTGTTTTGTATGCTAGTTATTTTCATTATAATGTGCCTTGGTGTGGATCTGTTGTAATTCTGTGCGTTTGGTGTCCTATAAGCCTCTTCTAATAGATTTTCCATCTCGTTTGTCATATTTGGGAAATTTTCTGATGTTATTTCTTTGAACAGATTATTCATTCTCTTGGTTTGTATCTCTGTGCCTTCCTTAATCCCAATAATTCTTAAATTTGGTCTTTTCATGATGTCCCATATTTCTTGGAGGGTTCGTTCATGATTCCTAACCATCTTCTCTGTTTGTTTGACTTTGTTTTCAAGATTAAATATTTTGTCTTCATTGTCTGAGGTTCTGTCTTCCAAGTGATCTATTCTGTTAATTATGCTTTCTATTGAGATTTTAACTTGGTTTATTGTTTCCTTCATTTCCTTGTTTCCTTCAAGGATTTCTGTTTGTTTTTTTTCAGAACTTCTATCTCTTTATTGAAATGATTTTTTGCTTCCTGCAATTGCTCTATTAGCTGATTATTCATAGCCTGAATCTGCTCTCTCGTCACATCATTCTCTTCTCAAATCATTTTAATTATGAACATTCTGAACTCCCTTTCTGACATTCCTTCTACCATGCTGTCATTGGGTTCTCTTGATATATCATCTAGGTTTGTTTGGGACACTTTCTTCCTGTGTTTTCTCATGTTGCTTGTGTATCTTCCCCTCTAGTAGTGCGAATCAGAGGGTTTGCAGTTTCCCTGTAAAGACTTATAGTGTCCCTGCAGATCTCTGATACCTCACCTTGAAGAGATTATTATTAGCAGTACCCCATAGAAACAATATGATAGAAACAATATGTGTCCTTAAACCACATAATACCTATTTAGATATTAACTGCATTATAATATGCAGAAATGAATTCGAATTATCTACTGCATAATTGATAGGTTTGCAATAAGGACCACAATTTCAAATAGCGGAAAAAGAAAATTTGAGGGGTTTAGAATATAACGTTAATAAGATAGGAAGTGAGTCTATAGAGTTGCTATGTCATAGGAATAGTGAGAGCAGAATTAAAGGAAATAAGTTTTTAGCATGAGAATAGAGAATGAGTCTCCAAGGACACAGCTATATTAGAGGGTGATAGAATGATAAGGATATTAATAGGAAAGAAGTGGGAATGTAGTAAGTAAATTAGGAATAATCATAATATTACTATTTAGACAAAAGAAAAAGAGAAAAAAGGTCTGCAGTAAAATTACATTGTACTATTCAAACCTCCTCCAGGTTCACTAGTCTGATGCCTGTCAGGCACTTGGTAATGCTATGTCCCAAGAAGGGTGCTGTCCCACTGCCTCCAGGTCAGGGGTAATCAGTGTTTGTGGGCTAAGGTAACCTGCTGTTGTGAGATGGTCAGCAACAGCGTGGGTGCCGGCCTGAGGCTAGACCAGGTCCAGGGTGCAGGCCTGGGCTTGGAGCTGGATATGGCGGCCCGATGGCTCGGTGGGTATGTGTTCACAGGTGGGGCTGCCCGGGGGTCAGGCCCGAACCTGGCCCAGCGATGGTGATTTTGGAGGTTGGCAACTGGGGTCCCGTGCTCCCGGCTAGCTGCTGCCCGGTGTCAGGCCCGAGCCCAGCCCGGTGGTGTTGGTTCTGGAGCGGCTGCTGGGGTCCCGTGCTCACTGGCTGGCTGGTGCCCCAGCCCAGGCCCGAGCCCGAGCCCAGTCGGTGATTCCGGAGCGGCTGCTGGGGTCCTGCGCTCCCGGCTGGTAGCTGCTGGCGACCGGGCCTGAGCCCAACCCGGCAGAGTTGGTTCTGGAGCGTGACTGGGGACCTCTTAGATATAATTTGAATATAAAATCTCGTTGAGAGCGATATTCCTGCCGCTTGACTCCCGAGCACGTAGGAATCCGGGAGCAAGGAGGAGTGCAGCCCGCCTCTAGCCCGCCACCTTGAATCCGCCGCATTCATTCTTTTCATTGCAAGACCTTGTCAAGAATCCTCTTGGGAAGAAACCAGTTCCCACCCCGATTGGTGAGGTGGGAATGGGTAGCTACTGCCTGGACTTCTCAGCAAAGTGCTGGGCAGCCAGCAGCTGGCAGGCACTTTTCCTTCTTGCAGTTTTCTCCAAGGGAAAACGCTCGCAGGAGGGCTGGAGTCTTGGCTTGGGTGTGGCGAGTGCCTCTGTCCCAGTCAGCTGGACAGCAGCCAGGAATTCTGAGGTGAGCTTCGGTGGGGGTTCTGAGAGCTCAGAGACCCTGCATGGCTCTGGGCGTGCGGGGAGGGCTGTGTGCAGGGATTGCTCTGAGCTCGACCTCTCAGCAAGTCCTGAGGCCGCTCCTGAAGGTGCTGGAACAACTGTCACTCAGCATTCCCCGAGCCGCTGGGTTGGGCTGCTGCTGAGCCTGGGTTTCTGTGCCCTTGGTAGGATCCTTGCCAGCTGCATGTCCACAGGAGGTACCAGGGTCCAGGGTCCTCATCATTAACCCAACAGAAAGTGACCAAGGGAAGGATTCCAGGAGTTGCTTTGTGATTTAGAGTTCAGATTCAGAGAGTTCCTGTCACCCTTTCACTCTGCAGACTAACCTGTGCTGGTGTTGGGTCCATGGGAAGGTTTGGACTCCCCTGAGGAGTCTACTCGGAACCTAATCTAAGCCTCCTTCCTCTCCTTTCTCAGGAGGACAGCCCCGTGCTCTGGATTCTGTTGTCCTTACTCAGTTCTGGAGTCTTTGGTTCAGGGCTTGCTCAGAATCACAGGCTCCTCCCTGCTGCTGGGGAGGCCGTGTCTGTTGTTGACGTCTTGAACCACTGGCCTGGGAGGATTCCAAGTTTGCCAGGTCGTGTTGGAGTGCACCGGCTTCCCACCTCCTGTTCCAGCCCGAGAAAGTCCATGCCAGTTAAACTAGGTGGGAGGAGGCGCTCAGCAGGAAGGCACACCGGGGATTCAAAGCATTGACCAGTCGCTTGTTCACGGAGGACACTTGGGGTGTCCTGTGGGGTTACTTGGGAAGGTTGCGACAGCCTGGCCCAGGGCCACGTCTGCAGTCCTGGCATTGTTTCTGGTCCTGAGAAAACAGGGGCAAAGGACCTGAGAGGCACCCAGGGTTCTGTGGGACGTGACAGAGTATCACTCAAATTCCACCGTGGAAGGGCAGCCAGGAGAGGAATTCCTGGAAACTGTGGATTCCTTCTGGATTCAGCTACAACACAGAAAGACACTGTGCATGCCCCAGTTCCTAATGTTGAAACCTGAAAGGTCAAGCATAATTCTGGAAAAAAATATAAAAATTCTTTTTTAAAAATTTATTTTATTTATTTGTTTATATGTGGTGCTGAGAATTGAACCCAGTGCCTCACACATGCTAGGCAAGTGCTCTACCAATGAGCCACAACCCAAGCCCCCCAAAATTTAAAAGTTCTTTAAAATATATTTTACATTTTAAAAAGGGGATTTATTTGAGAAATGGATGAAAACATGACACCATTTCATAGGTCACAGGCAATAATAACATACAACTTTTTTTTTTTTTGTACTGGAGATTGAACTGGGGGGCACCTAACCACTGAGCTGCATCCCCAGCCCTTTTTATATTTTATTTGGAGACAGGGTCTTGCTAAGTTGCTGAGGCTGGCTTTGAACTCACGATCCTCCTGCCTCAGCCTCTTCAAATGCAGGGATTACAGATGTGTACCACCTTGCCCTGCTAACATGCAATGTTTTTTCAACCATGAGCCCCAGGTACACCAATGACATTCACACAGGTGCAACGGCTATGAGGAGGTGAGCCATATTCATACATAAGTAGGTCAAAAGTGAATGGTGTCAATGCTATCTCTGTGGCTGGCGATCGTGTGCACTCAGCTGGATCAGCGTGATCGTCTGAAACACCAAAAGGGACAGTCTAAGACTTTGGACAAGATGGCTTGGAAATCAGGACGGCTCACTGCCATATAGAGTCACCTAATGAGCTGAGATCTTATGGAATTGTATCATTTACAAGTGCAGATGTACAAAAGGAACATCTATTTGTTTATGGAGATAAAAGAAGCTTCCACATTTTTATACACAGTGCTTATGTACTAAACCAGCGTTGTGATGACACACTTCTGTGGAGTCAAATTTGGGAAGGAATGCACGAAGTGAATTAGAACCCCTAAAGTCTTTGTGCAAACTCCCCCTCCAGTGTTCAGGTTGGTGCACAAATGAAATACAGAGCAGAGTGTATTGTAAAAAAATATAACGCCAACAACTGAAAATAGTGGAAAAAAACTTTTAGGAAGAAGTGGGGAAACCTAACCCTCCCTAACAAACAAAAACAAAAACAAAAGACTTAAAAAAAATAGCACATGCTAAAGAGTGTTTTGGGGATGGATGATGGGCAGCTGCCCAGAGGTGGTCTCTCGGGCGCCCACTCTCCATCATTGGCTGATTTGACGTCTTGCGTCGCAACGAAGAGCTGCTCTTTCCCTCTCAGGGCAGGGCTCTCCTCATTTCCCACGTGGTGCTGCTGTCTTTGGATTATGGGTTTGGGGATTTCATCCTTCAGGGTTTTGACATTCAGGACTGCAATCTTCAGGGGTTCTGATCGTCTGTGCTTTCAGCAGCGGGCTGAGAGCCTTCGCAGGGCGTTCTGACAGGCACCGATTCTTTCTTACTATATGAGGAGGTTTTACAGAGTCAATGATCGAGCAAGTGCCATCAGAATTCTCAACAAACACCTCGACACAGTCTTGGGGTCGTAAAACCTCCCAAAGGAAACAAGCATTATGAGGGTCCAGGCAACCCAGTGTAGGGAGAGGAAGAGGCAGAGAAGGCAGGGAGGGGGAAGTGGATGGCGGGGACGCAGCTTGGGGGGCTTCAGGAGGCACAGCCCTGGCCTGTCTCCAGGGCTGTCCTCACTCCCTGGGCTGCTGGTGGCCGGCCAGTCTGTAACGTGGTGGATGCTTGGTGTGGGCAGTCCTGTGTGCTGGAACGCAGACGTACGTCCGTGCAGATCTGCACATGCACACTTTCCACGTGTGCGGATGTTCATGTGTGTGCTGGTGCTCAAGGTGCACGTCTCCTCATGGGTGAATGTGTCCCGTGTGTACCTGCAGGTGTGCATGCGTGTTCCTGTGTACACATGTATTGGTACAAGACGGGAGAAATGAGCTTCACTCTCTGGCAGGGCCTACACGGATTGGGACGGAGACGGCATGGACACATGATCCCGGCTCTGCGACCTTGAGGCTGGAAACTCAAGACCCACTGGAAGGAATGGAAAGGGCCCAGTACTGCCTCAGCCTACAAAGAACTGAGGGCTTGGTTTACGTCACCTGGGCCTGGGCAGGGGACCTCCACCCAGCAGCTCCTGGGAATTTCTGGCTTTGGTGGATCAGCTGGATTTCAGAAAGCGAGCCAGCTCCATTATTCTCAAGCAACGCTGGGCTCCAAAGATGTGTGAGCCATAATGACTCCAGGAAGCAGATGCTGGGTGGAGACTGGCCAGCGACTCGCGGGCGGCTTCCGGAGATGCGACCTACCTGATGTTTTCACCAGCGTGTCTTCATGCTTCCTACCTGGAGTGTGCCAGTGAGGAGGCTGAGATGAGGGTTCAGGTGCCACCAAGACCACAGCACAAAGTCCAGAGCTCACCTGGTCCTGGCAGATTCCTGCACTGAACAGGAAACAGGAAAGCGCTGCGGACGCTGATCTGACAACACCGTGCGCACACATGTGAACCACCAGTCAGCTTTCTTAGGGACTGTGCACCCAGTGACCCCGGCACATGGTGCTCAGTGGGCTTGTCTCTCTGAGGGAGGCCATGGTATTCTTCCCAGGTGTTCCTGGGACCTGGAGCAAACAGCTCCATTAAAAGGACCCCCTTTGGGGATCAACCACTGACATTTTGAATATCCGTACTGTATTAATCAGGGCTCCCCAGAAAAACAGAACCAGTGATGATTGAGATGTATGACACAAGCTTTGCATAATCTCTTCATCTAAGGATTATATATGTAGATGGAATATTTATCACAAGAAGTTGGCTCACATGCTAATGGAGGCTGAGAAGTCCCAACATCTGCAGTGAGCAAGGGGAGCAGGTGGTGCGGTTCCATCTGGGTTTGAGGTGAGGAAGAGACAGACGGTCCAGGTGGGCAGAGAGGGAAGGTCAGCCTTAAAAGTTCAATTCAGGCCTTCAACTGATTAGATGAGGCCCCCACTTGGGAAGGTAATTTGATTTACTCTGCCTACTGGTTCAAATGTTAATTTAATCCAAAACACCTTCACAGTCATATTGAGAATATTTGCTCTTCCCACGGTCTAGGTGAGTTGACATTTCAAACCGACCATCCCACCTACAGAGGAGTCCCCAGAGGTAGTGGCTGGGCACAGCGACCCTCTGGTGACTGGGACTGCTGATAAAATGCCTGGCTATGCGTTGCGTGCTCACTGTTCACCTTATAATTTAAGGTACTTCATTATCAACCTGGACCCCAGCTGGACTGAGACCTAAGGTGAAAGGCAGACCACGCTCTCCACAGAAGGGATGGTGTCTCTGGGCCTATTAGAAACAGGAAGGAACGGGTGGGCAACAGTGTCAAAGCTGCTACTGTCAGTGAACATCGATACCGCGTCGCCCATGAGGATCCCTGGATCAGACAGGATGATAGAGACCTGGAGATGGTGTCAGGCTGCAGGAAGGCATGCCCGTGACGAAAACCAGCGAAGGACAGCAGAGAAGCTCCGACAAGTCACGGAGAGGAGGAGTCCTGATGGGCAACGGTGAGGAAATCAGCAGGCAGTTTGCAGGAACACAACCCAAAGACAGGAGGGGCGTCTCCTCGCAGTGAGAGAAGAGCCAAGCAGAGCAACGAGAGATGGCTTGGGACCCGTGGGCAAACCCAGGAAGCTTCCTGAAGCTAAGCGTTGGTGGGCGAGTGGCAGAGGAGCCTCGGCAGGCGTGGTGGGTGGGGGTGGAGGCAGGTGCAGGAGGAGCCTGAGAGCAAATGGCAGGTGTCCAGGTGGCACGGACACACCATGTTCCCAGCGATGGTGCTGCCGCCGTGATGCCACCCACAATGAGAAAGAGCACATACACTTTCTCATCAGAGCCACCGGGGCTGCAGGGTGGAGGTTCCAGGAAGCCAGAGGCACCTGGACGTCCTCACGGGTGACGGGGAGGGAGGGAAGCTCTTCATGGATCGTCATGCACCAGGTAGAGGTGACGGACCCAGTGTGTGCACGGTCCAGGTGGGCCTTGGGTGTCCTCCCACCACGTGCCCCTCCCTCCCTTTCAACATAGACCTCCTCGTCCCTTTCCATGTGCCTGGGTCCCCGCGGGTAAGCAATTCACCAGACAGCTTCTGCCACTTGCTGCCGGAGTTTCCGCCTATCTGACTGTTGTGCTATTAGTGACAACTAGAGGAAAGATCCTTTCTTCCTCACTGCATTCCTGCTTCCTCCTCACGCCAGACACCCACCCTGTGCAGGCATGCTGCTGTGTGCTGGGGACAGGAAGCCAGGGGTGACCTGAGGAACAGGGTCGCTGGTCTTGGAGCCTGACGTGAGTGAGCTGCTCATCGCCACGCTTTGCTTCTTCTGCACACCAGCAATTCCCAAGCTTTTGAGTTTTAGGGCCCTTTACATTCTTAAAAAATTTTGGAGACCCAAAGAACCTTGATTATTGTCAATTATACTAAACAGCTTTTTAAAAAAAGAAAATTATTAGAAAGTAGAATTGAGAAATTAAAAAATTCTTTTAAAAGTAAGTCATAAACCCTTTACATTTTGATATAAATAGCATATTTTTAATTTTAAAACCCTATATTTTTCAAGACAAAATAGACTAAGGAGAAGAGCAACATTATTTTACAGTTTTCAAGCTTCTTTAGTGGCGGGCTTAATGGAAGAAAGCTGGATCCCCAGTTTTGCCCCGGGTCAGTCGTGGTACTATTAGAGTTTCTGGAAAAGCTGAGATGGCACGAGAAGAGACAAATGCCGTCTTGGCATCACTGTGTGAAGTAGCTTCCAGCTCAGGAGCCTCCTGGTCCATCCACACTTTGAGAAGCCGGCAGGGCCTCCCTGGAGGTGCGTGTGGTGGATCCAGAAGCCTCAGCGCAGGGCCCGAGGGCTCCGGTCGGCTCCAGGGTCTGCAGCGTGGCTGAGCTCAGGGTTGTGCGGAGGATGGGTCAGCGCATCCGCGCCGCAGGCGTGACGGTCCCTGTAGTGTTTATTTGTGCCTTCTGAGTTTTTTCTGGTGCTAGCTTCATTGACTACGGGAAGAGCGTGTGGGCGGCTTCTTGCTCTCAGCTGTTACTCGGGGGCAGTGCCTGCAGGAGAGGCATTTTATGAGATGATTCTTGTGCTAAAATTAGTTATCCCTTGCAGTTTATACCTCCTAATGTGACAAAGGGGTTCGAATAAAGGAATACGACAGTGGAATTTTTCTTTTTTTTGCAGTGCTGGGGATTGAACCCAGGGCCTTGTGCTTGCGAGGCAGGCACTCTACCCACTGAGCTACATCCCCAGCCCCAGGGCAGTGGAAATTTAAGGGTGCTGGTGGGCTCCTTAATTGGTGCGATCACTTTAATCTCGCTTTAATCTGTAGTATCCATCCACCCTTGTCCTTTGGGCATAAAGAAGGCCTGGGTCCTTAGGTTAGAGACAAGTTCTCCGCAAAATTTCTGGAAGAACTCAGGTGGAAGGGGAAGAACCTTCGGCTCCAAACTTCCACGGAGGGAAAGCGTGTGCCGGTTGCGTGTGCCTCCGCCACCACCGAGGGGCCTCATCCTGCGGCCCGCGGGGCGTGGGGTTGGGCCATGGCCTCCGTGCCTCCGTGCCTCCGTGCCTCCGTGGAGCTATGTCAGGTGCTCGTGAACGAACAGCAGCTGAAAAACAGATCTGGTAATTTTGTCATTGTAAATCGTTGGAAGCAGCCTGAATGTCCCTAAGAGAAGACTGGTCATGTACATTATGGGGCATCACACAGTGGACACTGAGAAGGACAAAACCAAAAGGGCGTTTGCTTTTTATGTGCCAAGGAGGAGAGATTCCCAAGAGGTAGGGCTGAACTAAAACGACGGGCCGAGCAGGGCTCCCGGCGGCCGAGGCTGAGGAGGTGGTGAGGCCGTCTGCTGTATTCACCACTGATCTTGGAAGGGTGTAAAACCACTTAGGGAGCGTGGAAACCAGACAGTGGGAGTGACATGACCCTAGATGGGGCAGGAAGGACCTCATATATACGTTTTCTGATACCATATGGGTATATTATCAATTCAAGCATTAAATGTTTTTATTTTAAATTTTATTAAAATAATAAAAGAAAATATGATCCAGTTGGAAAGCAACTCAAATCCTTTCCAGTAAAGCCCTTTTGTTTTTCTAGACAGAGAATAGCCCCCACTGTAAGCTGGGGCAGCCCTGCTGGGGGGCTGAATGGTTTTTAGTTTTAACAAATGTCAGCCTTCAGGACCACACAACTGTGATCAATGCAGGAAAGCAAAGGCCAAAGTCCTCGCTATTTGGCTCAGCAAAGCTGGCCTCTGTTGATCCGTGTTCCCTCTTTTTGGCGTGGTTTTTAGGAGGGGCAGCATGGAAACCAAGAGTCGGAATCGCTGGATGGAGGGAGGTTGAATGGTTTTCTTTGGGAAGGTTTCATGTGTGGGGAGCTCGCCTGGAGAGTGTGCAGATCATCAGGCTGTACCCAGGGCCCCTGCCATTGGGCCCCCAGGAAGGTGGTGCCCCTGAGCTTGCTCAGGGGAGCTGGGGATGGGGGTGGGAGACACCTCAAACTTGAGAGGAAAGAAAAGGGTTGAATACTGATACAAAGGATCATTTTCAAAAACATGTGATTCTCATGCTATTGTATAGTGGACTCAGGTCAAAGTTCTAGTTTAATTCATGAAGAGGCAGAGGTTTGAAAGATTCCCGAATGTGCTTCTGGTTTCTCCAGTATGGCCGCAGTGTGTCTGTGGCTGGCACGGGGTAGGTCCAGGACACTGCTGGGGTCGGCCTCCTTGAGGCTCCACCTCACCATCCTTCCAGACCCTGAGCTCAGAGGGGCCCAACCGTGGCATAATGCTGTGCTGTTGCTGCCCAGAAGGGAAGTTCTGTTTTTTTTTTTTTTTTTTTTGGTGTGGATGCTGGGGATTGAACCCAGGGCCTTGTGCTTGTGAGACAAGCACTCTACCAACTGAGCTAGATCCCCAGGCCATGAAGTTTTGAATTTTTGAAGAGAGGGCACTGCATCTTCATTTTGCAATGTGCCCCAAATCACGTGACCATCGTTGTACCTGGAGCCAGAATTCCAACATAGCTTTGATAAAAAAATGAACCTCTGGCATTGAATGCTCTCTGAAACAGAAGTCTACTATTCTTGAATTTTATTTTGTTCCAAAGACCCTCTCCAGGTTGGTTTTCTATAAAGGTGGTCTTTCTGCTCAGGAGCTGTTTCATGAAATCACCCTGCTGTTGGCTCATAATCTCCTGAATGCGATGTTTGTTCTTGGCCTAGGAAGGTGGGGAGCGGAGAAGCAGAGCTCGCGCCTGGCTGTACTGACTTGGCACCATTGAGCTGTGCGATTGTGTGTGAGTGATTGCAGACAGGCTCTGTGTTTAGGTTTTGCGCATTAGGACGGGCAGTCTGATCTATAGGGTTCCCAGGGAAAACAGCGCTCATTTTTCTTGGGATGTGCGCAAAGCTTAAATTTCAAAGGATGGGTTGGGCAAGCCTTCACTCACTGACCTGAAAGTAGTTTGCAGTTTTGAAAACATGGTGCCTTGTTCCACTGAGGCTTATCCCTCAGTTTAACTGCATAAGCTAATACTCAGGTGCCTCTGTTTAAGCAGAGCTGTGCCAAGGGACGGTGGGACGCTGAGGAGGCCACCGGTGTTTAGACTGTGAGATTCATTAGGGTGGTCAGGAACACTGGGTTTGGTTTTAACTCAAACATTCAATTAAATTTTTTCTTTGAAATGTATCCTCTCTTGTTTGTTCTACAAAATATTTTTGCTGGACCAGCGTGGGTCTAAAGATGAATAGCCTCCCTTGATCCTCGCCAGCCATCTCGGCCCAGAGCTCCCAGCCTCAGGGCACAGCCCGCATCCCGGGGGCTCTGAATTCAGTAGGTATCAAGATCACGGTCACCTATTAACTCGAACACATTCAACAGTATCGTGTGAACCTGTCATTTGCAGAGTGGACTTTGTGACTCTGTGCTGTATATATTCAAGCTGGTAGATTTTGTTGTTTTTTTTCGTAGCAGTTTTAGGTTTACACAAACGTCGAGTAGGACACAGAGCTCCTCCACGTGTCCTTACAGCCGCCTTCCTCCAGTTTCCTTGGTAGGAACATCCTTACGGGTGTGGCACCTTCCTTACCGTGGAGAAGCCAGTATGGGCCATGATCAGTAACCTGAGTGCCTGGTGGCTTCAGGGTCTACCCTTTGTTTGAACCTTCTGGGCTCCAACACACGTGTGACAGTGGGTACCCACCACGGCCATGCCGGGCAGCATGGGAAATGCCCCACGCAGCCTCTCTGCACCCACCCTGCCCGCCATCCCCAGCTGTCTGTTTTCTTCACCTCCCCATGGTTGGCTCTGCCCAGAGTGCTGTTCCCGGACTCCTGTGGCCACCGAGGATCCAGATCGGCCTCTTCCACTGGGCGGTGCATTTGGGCTTCCCCTGGTTGGATGGCTCGTCTCCATTTATCACTGAACCACAGTCCTTTGCCCGATGGCCCCCAGTGGGTCACGCGCCTGCTGAAGGACGTCCTGGCTGCTTCCAAGCTTTCCTCAGATGTGAACAAGGTGCAAGAAAGAGGTTTGTGTGCGGGAGCTGGTGGATGTGGGTTTCCAGCTCCTCTGGGCACGCATGTGCGCGCGCACACACACGCACACACACACTATGATTTTTCTGAAAGAGAAAAAGGTGAAGGGGCTGGGCTGTGGCTCAGTGGTAGAGCACTCGCCTAGCATGTGTGAGGCACTGGGTTCCATTCTCAGCACCACATATAAATTAATAAAAATAAAGGTCCAGCAACAACTAAAAAAAAGATGAAGTAAGGTTTTAGAAACGATTTCTGGATTGCTGTGAGCTGCGATGTGTATGGAGAATGCAAGTTGCAAGTGAGTTTAATGCTTGTAGAATACTCTGGTCCAAGCACCTGGGCGGGGCAGGGACAGTCCTGCCTCTGCTGGTCCGGAGGGCAGTGTCAGGACCCTCCCTTGGGCTGCTACCTTAGCTCGCTGACCTCCCAGGCCTTGACTGGCTCGGTGACAACCTGCTGAGGGGGACCAGTGCCACCCGGCCCTTGTGCTCCAGTTTGTAAGAGCTGAGATTTCTAAGGATGCAAGCCAGACGCTAATCACAGGTTTGCCTTAATTAGAACCTCCTGTCCTTCCCGTGGGGCGGGCCTTCCAGCCGCTGTGATCTATGCTGGGCAAGCACCCCTGTCTTCTGCCCGCAGGGCGGCCTGTCATGTGTTCTGAAAGCAGTCTCACCTCCGTCACTGCTGCTGTTGTTGGCTGACTGCTCCGGGGCCTGTGGAGCCAAAGCTGATGGCTTTCCACCCACGCTCCTCTGCAGCGCTCGAGCTTCCTCCTCTTCTGGAAGATTCTTTCAACACAGTTCATACTCCATTGTGACTCATTAATCATTTTTGTCTAGTTTCAGGAATACATAATATTTCTTTCTGTTTTTAAAATGTTGATGTTACTTGGCTTACAAGTCTATAGGCTCTGTTCCCCTGTAGGCATCAGGACACAATATTTAAAAAATATTGCCCGATTTATTTTTTATTCTCAATTTGTGTGAATTCGGAGGCATCTGTTTCTTCATCCCAGTGCAGACGTAGTAGAACAAAGAAGGCAGCACCCAGCTTCCACCGCGGGGACCAAGGGGCACTGAGAGTGCGTCCGGGAAGCAGCGGGCTCAGGAGCGGGGCTGTGTCCGTGCCGGGGAGAAGGGAAGGCAGAGGGACGAAGGTGGAGAAGTGTTCCAGGAGCAGAGATGGTTGTATTGCAAGCATCAAGGTGAATGCTAGTTTAGGACAGGACGTCGATGGGTGCTGAATCCCGTGCCGTGCGTGCCGAGAGGAAGACACTCACATGGTGTTAATTCAGACCGCTGCTCAAAAGAGAGGAAGCAGAGCTAATGCCAGGAAGAAACCAGCCAATATCTTCACCACAGGATCCAAACTGACATCCTCATCCAGACACAGATGGACCCCAGATGTCTCTGGATATAATTTCCTAAGAAGGACACAACATTGCTCATGAAGTATATAGCTGGAAAGTTCACCCTGAATCTAGCCACTGGGTAACATCAGTCAAACTTGAATCGGGGCAGCGGGGCAGTCTATGAAATAACTGGCCAATATTCTGCAAACCATCATGGATGAGAGAGATTGGGAGCAATTTTTTTTTTTTAGTTGTAGATGTACACAATAAGTTTTATTTATTTATTTTTATGTGGTGCTGACAATTGAACCCAATGCCTCATGCATGTGAGGCAAGTGCTCCACCGCTAAGCCCCAGCCCCAGCCCCAGGGAGCAATTTTTAAAGACTAGAAGAGACTAAAATAAAGGTGTGGTGGCACATGCCTGTAATTCCAACACCTCAGGAGGCTGAGGCAGGAGGATTGCAAGTTGAGGCCAGCCTTAGCAATGCAGTGAGACCCTGCAAAAAGCAAAGAGGGCTGGGGATGCAGCTCAGTGCTGGTGTGCTTTCCTAGCATGCATGCGCTCTAGGTCCTGGTGTGGGGGGAAAGGAGAAAGAGAGGGAGGGAGAGAGACACTAAAAAGACGTGACAAATAAATGCTGCTTCTTGTCCTGGATGGAATCCATATTCATAGGGAAAATTCTACAAGAGACACTGTGGGAATAACCAAGAAAATGGGACAAGAGGTTAGATGAAAACATTGTCTCAATGTGAAATTTTCTGAATTTGCTCTTTGTTGTGGATCTTTAAGGGAATGTCGATGTTTTTAAGAAATTACTACTCAAGTAATAAGATAAAAGAGACACAAGATGTAAAGGGACCACAATGTATATAACCATCATGTGCATACCTGCTCTCAAATGGTTCAGAAGAAATAAATAATACTAGGTATATATGTGTGCTTGTGTATGTGTGCATGTATATATGACACGAAAACGTGTTAAAACTGTGCTAACAACTGTCGCAATCTGGTGGGTGGAGGTAAGGTTCTTGGTAAGAACAACTCTCCATAAGTCTGAAATGACTTCAAGATGCCTACTTAGAAAGATCACCTAAAAGGACAAGCTTTCACTCAGGAGGCTCTGCCCCTGAGGGATGGGCACTTTCCCTTCAGTGGTGGGGACCAGGCTTCCAGACAGGGTTGCAGGGGACCAGTGGTGGGGACCAGGCTTCCAGGCAGGGTTGCAGTCACTGCAGCTCCTGAGACAGAAACTCTGCAGAGGACCATGCCCAGGCACACCTTCCAGAGGAGTCTGGGGATGTTTCCTGAGAGAGGCCCCAGGGTCAGGCCTCCTCTGCAGAGTTTTCAGAATTCTCCATGAGCAGGAGGTTGTGAGGGGCTAGCCCAGGAACCCTCCTGGGTGGAGCAGGAGGCTGTGAGGGGCTAGCCCAGGAACCCAGGAGGGACTGAAGGAGACAGGGTGGAGCAGGAGGCTGTGAGGGGCTAGCCCAGGAACCTAGGAGTGGGCAGAGGTGGTGGGATTGAGGGCAGGGGAGGACCTTGAGAAGTAGTCTGCCTGGGGACATTTTGAAGGAAGGCCCAGGGGGTTTCCTGAGCAACTGGAGGGGGAAGCAAGGGGAGGGAAGAAGGGAGCCACCGATCAGAGGGCAGGCCACAGGTGTGGAGCAACACGTGTGGGTGTCAAGCAGCAGTTCAGTTCAGGGCCCAGAGCAGGAAGTGGAGGCTGAGGTTCTGGATTCCTGTGAACGTCCGAGCCTGGAACCGGGAGGGACCCAGGCTGCAGGCGTAAATGGCGGGTGGTGGTTTCTGTTGCCAGGTGTTCCCTTCTCACCTGTGGGAAGGGACTGGCTCACCTGTGCCAGTGAGTGGCTGGCCCCACGGGGAGCATGATGCATGTGCACTGACAGGGGTGGGTAGGGTATACCGTGTGGATACTCTGGCTCGGGATGGTCCTGAGCTGGATAGAGCGGGATTTCACAGCTCGACTCAGAGTGGCGCACAGTTTAAGACCCGTGAGTGTTTCTTTCTCGATTCCGTTGAGTATCGCAGTCACTGCTATGGCCTGGAGCTGTGGAGAGCGAGGGCCTGGGCATTGGCTTCTCCCGGATGACGCTGCTTTGGTTTACAGGAGGTGCAGAGGGGGCCGGAGGAGAGAAACAAAGGCAGCCAGGGGGTGTCCAGGAGGAGCTGGAGTTGGGGGGTTCCATGTCGGTTAGAGGGGGTGAGAAGAAGGGCTCTGGACCAGATGTCTGAGCTTCTGTGACGTGGGGATAACATTCACCATCGTCTGATCATCTCTCACACTGTTGGGGTGAGAGAGCTAGAACCCCGAACTGACATGACTCTGTCGACCGTGCAGAGTCAGGTTGTAAGAGCTGTGTGTCTGCCTTCAGCGGCTACGGGTTGGGTGACTTCTTCATGTTGGGGAGTTGGGTGCCTGAGGCACAGAGAGGTAAAGCACCTTGCCCAAGGTCACACAGTCAAAAGAAGGTGATGCAGTTCACTCAGGCTGTGCTGCTCTGCTTGGGCTTAGTGCACAACAACTGCTCAGGAGGGACTTGAATGTAAACTCGGTGCTTAGAATACAGGAATACAGGGAATTATTAAAAAATGTCATGTGCATGGGACCTGGGACAGCCAGGCCAAGAAGGGACTCCCTGACTGGAGGGGCAAGAGGAGCTGCCATCTGAGATGAGCCCGGCATGGGGGAGGGAGCTATGGGGAAACCTGCGGAAGATGCTTCCCACAGAAGGAACACACATGCCAGGGCCCTGGGGCAGCTCAAAGATCTGGAGGAGACCAGCAGGGCCGGGAGCCCTGGGAAAGGAGAAGTGGTGGCAGGAGGTGCCAGGGAGGTGACCAGGGTTGGGATCTCATGGTAGGACTCCCTGGTCCTGGTGAGGCCTGTGAGGGGGTCCTGGACTGGAGCATTCGGGGTAAGTAATGCCTCAGGCAGACATGGGCATATGAAGCATTGAGACCCAAGGCACATCCAGTAAGATAGATAACTCCGCGGTTCCAGTGCAGTCCCAGAGGGCCATCCTCCACCACCTAACTTCAGAACATTCTCCTCACCCGGCCTCTGAGTGGTCACCCCCCAGCCTCTGTCCCCCAGCCCCTGGCACACACACATCCAGTTCTGTCTCTCGGGTTCGCCTTATTCTGTGCAGGGGACTCACACCACACACGGCCTCGGTGACTGGCATCTGGCCCTCAGCACTCCAGCTCCTGTTGGTGTGGGTCCCACCTCATTCTTTTTCTTGACTACAGAATATTCCATTGGGTGGACAGACCAGATTTCCTGTATTCATTCACAGGGTGAAGGACAGACATCTGGCTTGGAGACTAAAGAGGGGCAGGCAGGAGCCAGGCAGGAGGCTGGTGACAGCACCTGAGGAGTGGAGGTGGCCGTTCTGCAGATGAGTGACAGGGCAGCGGCAGCAGGGGCAGCTGACTGGGTGCTTGGGCCAGTCCTTACCCTGGGGCCAGCTCTCCCTTGGTTTCCTCTGGGTTGGGCTTTAGGAGGGAGGCATGGTCCCCTGTGGATGAGCATCATGTAGTGTCCCCAGGGTCCTCCACCTGGCACACCTTTGTGTTCTGTGTCCTCCCTCCAGAATGAGGACTGACGGGTAGGGGGTGCCTGGGGGGTCCAGTGTCCTGCAGGCACCTGGACGGGGGCAAGAGTGGCGGCTGCCCCTGGGGACTCGCCCTGGCAAGTGGGGACCATGGGCCCCGGCTGGGAAACAATTCAGGAGTGGCCTGGCCAGCTGCCAGCCAGTGCCCAGGGCTGCTGCCTGTGTCCTGCTAGGAACGTGCGAGCTCAGAGGACTGAGCTCAGTGCGGAGACCGAGGAACTCCAGCGGACCTCGGGGCACTTCGGAGGCCCTGACGCCCTCCAGCCCTGCAGGGTTCCCGCCAGGCGGCTGCTGGCAGAGCTGGCCGTGCCCCACCCGGAGCGGTGAGAGCCGCTGTCGCATGTCCTGCAGGCCAACCGCCCGTCTGCCCTCAGACCTGGGCCATGGCTCAGCCACTACTGCCCTCAGCGTACTCCTTGCACATTTTCTCCATTTCCTTTTTAACATGAAAATAATTTTTTCTTATTTCAAGTGGAACACAAACATCATATTCAAACATTGTAAGTAATAGAATGAAATATCATATAAATAATATTATGATTCAAAAATTATAAAAAATCAACTGACAAATGTGCAGAGCCTTCTTTATACAGACCAAGGACGCTGCTGTCCTCCTGCGTGTGGGGACTTCCCAGGACGTGGTCATCTGTCGCTTTGGATCCGGGAGCCGCTTGGCGCTCGCTCTCTGCGGGCGTGCGGAGCCTGCTGCAGTGCCCAGTGGACACCACGACTCGGTGGCCGCGGTGCACAGGGCCAGGCTGGACATCTCACCCCGTCACCTGGGGCCTGGACTGAGTCTGTGTCCCAGGCTTGACGTCCCTGGAGGCCCAGTTGAGCCATGGCCTGGGCACCGTCCTCCAATGCCCAGACTTGGGGTTACCATGCTCACGGTGGCCTTGCAGCGGTGTGTCCCTGCTCTGCTCCTGGCGGGCAGTCTCCTCCTGGCCCTTTCTCACTTGGCCTGAGCTCACGTCTGCATTTCTTCCAAAGAGTCTTCCAGAGACCCCAGTGGAGTTGCCCACGGCCACTGCACAGCCGGGCCTCCCAGCCGTGGGGGCAGAGAGACGAAGCTGCAGGAATGCTGTCTTGAAGCACCTGTGGACTCACCAGAAAGGGACCGTGTCACTGCCCAGGGGACAGTCACCCAGGGCAGGAGGAGGCCATTCCCGTGTCCTCCTCAGTTCCTCCTGGGTGGAAGCCTCTGCCCAGGAATGAGGGGCAGCTGCAGCTCTGCGGGCCACACGCTGGTGGCTCCCCTTCCTCTGTCCCGTGTCCCGGCTGGTCAGGGGAGGCCTTTCAGCGACTCTGCAGTGGAAGCTGCATTCCCAGACACCCCCTGGCTCGGCCACCCCCAGGAGCCGCAAGGACCGCTTCTCGTGGGACCCAGCTCTGCTGCAGGCGCCTCAGTGCTTGGTTTTAGGAAAGACGCCCTTCCAAGCAAGTGGGGAGGAGAGGTGGCCGCGAGGGGCACTGCTCTGAGGCCACCTGCAGTGCTGTGCCTGCCTCCTCTCACAGTGTGGGCTCAGGAAGTCGCTCGGCCTGCTGAACCCTGTTTTCTGGTTGGCAAGGCGGGGACAAAACTGCTGTGGGAGGGGACTGGGGGGACTGAGCCTGGGGTGGACGCGGTCTCCTGCAGCACCTGGCCTGGTGTCTAGGTGACGCCCTCTTGCCACACCTGCCAGTCACCTAGGTCTCCTAGGTACCTGCTTCCTTGTCCGTGATCCCTCCCCTCCATGGGGTCCCCAGTCCTCAGTAATTGCTGTCCCCTCTGCTGTGAGTGTGGTCCCTTCCCAACACTCAGGGAGCTGTGTGCACCTGCCGGGACTCTGTGAGAGGTCGCTGTGGCTGATACTAGTCTCCCTTAGGAGGCCGGGGTGCCGTTGGTGGTGCCTCGGTGGTGGCGTAAGGGGCTGGGTCAGAGCACAGAACCTGGAGCCACAGGCCTGGGTCCAAATCCCTGGGACAGTCTCCTAATCTGTAAGGTGGGTCCCAGAACCGCTCCTCTTGTGGAGAGCTGTTGAACAGGATTAAATGAGATGGTGTGCGGGGACCTCTGAGAACCGCCGGCTGAGCTCAGTCCCCGTGTGTGAATTGTCACTGCTGTTACCCGCTGTGCACTGCGGGAACTCATTCAGTCTGAGCCCCAGTTTTCCCACCTGATCAGTAGTAATGAACATCTCTTCCTGGGTGGGTCAGGGGGGTGCTCTGTGCAGGCCTGGTGCGTGGCACATGGTCACACTCAGTGGCCGTGGTGATTGTTGCTGTCCACTCCTGTGATCAGGGGTCCTTCCTGCCCTGGTAAACAGGGACTGCTCTCCCTGGAGAGCTCCGCGGGAGCTGGGCGGAGATCAGGCTGCTAGATCTACCGAACTCCAGAGCTCTTAGTTAAGGCTGACTTTCAGATCGGTAGCAGATAATATTTTAGTAGGTATGTTCCAAATGCTGCGTGGCACACATTGTGTCCGCAGAATGATCCGCTGCTGATGGGCGATTTGAACTTAATGGCTCACTCTGCATTGTATCCTGAGAGAGGAACTTGTGCAAGGCCTGGGACGTCAAGGTGGGGACGGAGGCAGAGGTGCCAGCAGGTCCCTGCATGGCCTCTCCTCTGCTCAGCATGTCACTTCTCCCCGCAGCGGGTTCTGCCGATGGCCGCCCCCCAGCTCCTCTGGGGTTCCCCTTGGCAGGCAGACATGCTGGGCTTGGGGGATCCCCAAATGTGATCTTCAGGTGCAGGAGTCAGACCCCCTGTCTGGTGGTCCCAACTGGCCTCCCGGCTCCTCCCACATGGGTAAGGGTGGGTCCTTGCTGTACATCCGCTGGGCTCAGGCCTCTCTACAAAGCCTCGCAGGCCCTGACCAGAGGCCCTTGGCACACGTGTGGGTGTTAAGCAATTGTCCCTCTTCTTCTGCCCTCAGGTCCTACTCTCAAGTGAGCAAATCTCACTCCAGGTTTAGCTTGGGAGGAGCGAGGATGCCACCTTCCCTCTTCTCCATGCAGAGAGCGGCCCCTCAGGCGCTCTGCTCCCCGATGCTCCAGAGGCTCTTCCTATAACGGAACTGTCACACATCTGCACAACAGCCCTGGGAAGGGCACGCGTCACTCACAGTCCTGGGCGCCCTGGGTGCAGGCTGGGTCCCTTCCCACGGCTGGTGCTGAATTCACTCTGTGGGGCTTCATTCACCACCATCCTAACCGAATGCGACCTCTCCTTGTCCCCAGCTGCCGGCTGCTTGTCTGGGGACCTTCCAGTCCCAGCAGATGGAAAGTCTGTTGTCTGGTTCCTCAGACTGCAACTCTGGAGTTCTTCTGGACTCTTCTCTCTCTCACGTTCCATCCTTCAGAGCCCCTGGTGATTGCCTGGAGCCTGGCCACGTGTCACAATCCACCACTACCACGCTGGCCCAGGCGGCCTCCCTCCTTTCCCACTGGCCTCCTGCCCGCCTCTGGGTGGTGCCCACGACTCTTCTCTACACCCCTGAGTGATCGTCACTCCTCTGCTTGAATCCCTGCAGCGGTTCCCGCTCCCTCCTGGACGCCCGCTCTGTCCAGAGAGGGGCCTCCTCGCTGTTCCTGGGACGCCAGCCCCACCCTCGCTGCTGGCTCTGCCCCTGCTGGCCCCTTCTCCGGGTACAGGGATCCTTGCTCTCTCACCTCTTGGCTTCTTTGCCCAAATGTCCCCTCTACAGAGAGTGTCCCAGCCCCTGGCTGTCCCCTACCTCACCTACCCCTGGGCATTGGGAGTGGCCTGACATCCCAGGACATTCTGCCGGCTGACGCCTGCCTCCCCGACCCGCACAGAGCCTGGGAAGCAGGGCCTCGTGCTGGTCACATGGGGGCCTCCCCTGTGGACATGTGAGACGCTGGTGGACCATGGAGACTGCCGGGAAAGCACCATCCTGCAGCTCTCCAAGACAAAGTGAAGCCGCGGTAGGGAAATTGCGTGATGTGAGTCCGATTCTGGAAGTTTCTGCCCACAGCAGCCATGTCCGGGTTGAACTCGCCGTGATTCACACCTTCATCTGTCACTCTCCTCCTCCTTGGCTGTCAGTGACACTGACTGAGGTGGAGAACCCTCGGGCGTCTTCCTGGACGATGGCAGAGACACAGCCCTGACCTCGAGTGACAGAGGGTGAAAGGTCTTGTTCAGAGTCTGGGGCCTTCCTGGGGCACCTACGACCTCAGCTCTCGTCCTAGGCATCCCCGCTGCCCTTGGGGGCCAAAGGGACGCTGATTCTGCCACTCTGCCGTCTGAGAACTGAAGCGGGCCTCCCCTGATCTCACTTGGTGAATGCCGAGGAGGGTTCAAGTCTGTCTTCCCCCCTCATTCACATGTAAAAATATATTAGACAAAAGAAGGTCTAGTGAGGCAAACCTTGCCTGCCAGCCTCTCCAACACAGCTCCGTTTGCCTCCTGCCCAGACCTTATTTTTGGGGCTCTGGGCTTGAACCAGGGCTTCTTTCCCACTGAGCCACATCCGCAGCCCCTTCTATTTTTTGTTTTGAAACAGGGTCCCTCTCAGTTGCCCGGGCTGGCCTTGACCTTACCTTCTGCCTCAGCCTCTGGAGCTGGTCACAGCTGGGTGCCACCACACCTGGCCCTACTCCTTATTATTCACATGATGTGGATTTTCACGTAACTGTAACTGTAGGTATCATTCAACATTGGAATACTTTGTCATCCTGTCACAATTTCTCAATAGTCATCACAGTAGTCCAACAGAAAAAAGCTCCAAATAGTGAACCGTCTGGTTATTTCTACATGTCTTAATTTATAAACATTTTTGAGCTACAATTTTTTCTTTCTTTTGAACCCAGCTATTGGGTTCTTTCCTGGGTTGAGTTTGTTTCCAAACAAAAGATATGTTCAAGTTCTAGCCCTGGCTACCTGTGAATGGGGCCTTCCTTGGGAAGAAGGTCTTTGCAGATGTCACCAAGTTGAGATGAGGTTATTGGGGTGGGTCTGATCCAACAGACCAGTGTCCTCAACAGGAGACAAAGTGTCATGTGAAGACAGACACCCAGGTGTCCGGGTGACACTGGAGCTGAGACAGGAGTGTGCAAACTCAGGCCAAGGACTGCCCTGGGTAGATGGTCCCCACTGGAAGCTGGAAGTGGGAGCAGGTGCTACCCAGTGAGGGAGCCAGCCCTGCCCACCTTGATTTTGGCCCTCTGGCCTCCAGAGCTGTGAGGCAAACAGTTCTGGTGTCTAAAGTCATCCAGCTGTGGCAGTCCTGGGGGACCAGCAGGACTCCACATCCGGACTTCTCTCAGGTGTCCCAGGTGGACACCAACCTCGTGAATCCCTCTCTCTGGCTGTGGGCCTGAGGTGGAGCTGGCCTGAGTAGATGGCTTTCCGTTGGTGTGTGGCCTCAGTGGCTTGGCCTCACCTAGCATGGCCTGGGCACTCTGCAGAAGGATGGAACCCAAAGACGTCACCCTCAGGTTCAGCAGCACCTCCAGCCTCACGTGCCTCCTTCCCCACCTTCCTCTGCGTCCTCTGCACTCAGGTTTGGTGTCAGTCTGTGCTTAGAGGCAGGTGGGCAGCTCAGGAGGCCTTCGTTGCCCTCGGGAGGCCTGGAACCGCCCACACCTCATCACCTGGAAGGTACTTCTGTCCCTCACACTGCCGCCCAGTGCGTAGCAGTGCAGCTGGCCATGTGGTGCTGGGAGCCTTGACCCACAAGGTCCTGCCTGTCAGCGGCTTGTGTTTGAGGGGCAGTGCTCACCTCGTCAGTGTGACTGGCGACTTGGGCCCTGCTCGCCAGTGGGCTCATGGGGTCACTGCCTGCAAGCCGATCTTGGGAGGCACAAAACCTTTTCTCCCCCGACTCCCACCCCATTCGGGGCAGTTTCTCTCCCTGGACTAAATCTGGAGCTCAGCTGAAGGTCTTGGCTCGGTCTTTAGAGAAACGAGGTCCTCTCCTAATACCAGGGGCTGGAGAGGCAGGGGGAGAGGCTGGCGGTGAAGGCCCAGGACAGGACCCATGGGCTGGCCTCTGTCCAGGAAAGACATTGCTGGCACTTGGCCCACGGCGCTGAGTGTCCTCTCAATCACCTTGAAGTCAGCATTTAGGGTTTATCTTTTATCCGCACACAGGCCAGCACGTAGGGTGGGTGGGGGGCCTGGGTCTGGGCAGGGTCTTGGCAACTCTGCTCACCAGCATGGGGACCCCGCCTAAGCGCCACCCACACCCACCAGCCCTCCCTCCCTGATGAGGGAGAGGAGAGAAGTCTGGGAAGCAGTTCCTGAGAGCACCTGGCAGGCCACCGTCACCGTCTCCTTGAGCAGCAGTTGGAATGTGTGTCCGAGGTAGCTCATCAGCTCTCATGAAGGAGGTGCTGGGGGCTGGACTGGCCGCTACGCTTTGCTGAGAGCTGGAGTGGGGGCGGGAATCCCAGTCTCCTGACTCCCAGCCCAGTGCTTTGTCCCTGTCCCCCATTCAGGATTCAAAGTCACCTGTCATGGGAGTAATAACAATAGATGCTTTATTGACATTGTTCCCCAGTAACTGAAATGCCTGTCCAGCTGGGTAGCCGGACCTGGCTCTGCCTCCTTGGGTCCATTCAGCCTATTCTGCACCAGAGGCAGGTGGGAGGTGGATGGGGCCGCTCAGGGGCCACACCGGTGGGTTTCTGATGGTGGGGTGGAGATCCTCCCTGCTCACTGCTTCCATGAGCACACTGAGGAAACCAGCCCAGAGCCTCCACATACACCTGCAGAACTGGCCCTGGGTCTGGGTGGGGGTCCTGGGGAGGTGAGGGTGGACAGCCTTGTATTGGAAGAGAGGTGGGAGGAAGGTTGGAGCAGGTGGGAGGTGGAGGAGGTGAAGGGGCTTGGGAAGCCTTGAGGGGCTCCCCAGAGCAGGGCTCAGAGCCGTGGGCTGAATGGCCGGAAGGCCTGGACGTCCTTCTGCACCGACTTCCCCTTGCCCAGCTGGGCCTCAGGCTTCTTGGTGCAAAGATGGCCCTCTCTCTAGTGACACAGGGCAGACAGCTGGTGAATGTTCCCAGGAGAGGTAGAAGGGGGTCCTGAGGTGATTGCTTAGAGGCGGGGCCCCTGGGCCACGAGGTCTGACTTCCTTCCTGCCAGCTCAGCCAGGCCCAGGCCTGCTCGGCCCAGCTCCCTCTCCTCCCTCCTGCAACTGTGACCAGGTCACCCAGCACCCCAGGGGCTCTTGGCCCAGGTCTCCTGGCTGCCCCAGCCCATTGACTGGGAGGCAAGGGTGCTGAGGGGTGCAGAGCAGCTCTGACAGGCCTGAGGGCTCGCTACCACTCTGTCCCCTTCCACCAGCCCTCCTGCCCCTGGGCCCTCCTGGGTCCCCAGCAGCTTGCTGGTCCTGGGAGAGCTCTCCTTCTTGCTGTCAATGCGCAGCTGGTGAAGATAAGACTCCTGCGAGCTTCCTTGCAAAGCCGGTCATGGCTGTGCAGGGCCCAGGCCGGGAGCAGGGGGCACTGAGGTTCCTGGACCCACAGGGCAAGGCCAACCCGCCTGGATTTCCCTGCAGAGTTGGAAGTCAGAAGCAAGTCGAGGCTGCTGCCCTTGCCCAGGGCGCACCCTTGTCCCCTGACCACCTCAGCAGGCCAGGCTCCCAGATTGCTGCTGGGAATCAGCCTGAGCTCAGAAGTGCCGAGCAGAGCAGGGTGGCCCTCGCGCCTTGTCCTGGTGTGCTGGCAGTGGCCCAGGGGCCTGCGCACCTGGGGAAGACCTGAAGGCAACTAACGGGCTGGCTCTTTCCCTTTGGGGATGGTTGGTGGACTTTGTTGGTGGCAAACATCCTCCATTCTGCCATCCTGGGGTTTCAGTGGGCCCTCGAGGTCCGCTGAGGGTGTGAATATTCAAGGGCAGGGGTGGCCTTTGCAGGGGTGTGTGAAGTCCCCCTCAGCGGAAGGCAGGAGGAGAGCAGCTGCCCACAGCAGGAAGTGGGACTAGGCTGCAGGGCACCATGTCACCAGGCGGCTGCTGGGTGTTGGATGGGGCTGCCCCTCCCCTTTCCTGCACCACCGGACAGTGGGCTGGCTGAAGGAGGCACACACACACACGTCTGCTTCCAGGAAAGCACTGGCCACCAAAGGTCACCATGGAACCTGAGCGGGGGCCCAGGGCTCTGAGCCCCATCTGCATGGTGTCTTCTCTGAGACCTGGGGTGGGCATGGGTTGCATCTGTAGGCCAGGAGGAGGGCATCTCATCTCTAGGGTGGAGGGCA
>JAJEJO010046207.1:0-31450 GCA_020662805.1 Glaucomys volans | reverse complement strand
CCCTGCACTGCCTTCAGTGGCCGCCCAGCCAGTGGCCTGATCCTTGCATGAGGTTTGAGGGTGTCCGCAGGCGCTCAGCCAGCGAATGAGTGATGTGCCTCCCCACAAAGAACTCCGTGGACCCTTCAACCGCCGGGTGCGCAGCAGGGCGGTGTTCAAATGGGCCTCTTTTTTATCAGGCTCCAAACATAAGGAAGGAATTAATCTCTGAGGAGGTATCGTTTCCAAATCTAGAGATTCCTGTTTTGGCAATATCTCCTTTGGAAAGCAGGGAGTTGCGGAGACTCGCATTTCTTTGTTCAGGCACTGTGCTCTGGAACGGCCTCTGGAGACCCACATCTGCTTCTCGTGAGATCCGGAGCCGAGGTGCCCAGCTGCTGGCACCGCATTGTGCCACCTGCGGTCCGCCGGGTGGTCTGTCCACAGCCCCTGCTGCCGGTCACGGCAGAATGTCAGCCACAGGATAGCCCTGCCTGTTGTACAGCCATTCCTCATACCAGAGGTTGTGATTTCCAGGGTGTCAGTTGGCCACTGTCTGAAAATACTAAATGGAAAATTCCAGAAGTGATTCTCTGAGTAGCATGGCGAGATTTCACACTCCCTTGCTGTGTCCTGCTCATCTGGGATGTGAATTGCCCCTTTGTCCAGAATCTCCATACCATGTGAGCTACCCACCTGTTGGTCACTGGGAAGCGTCCTGGTTATCAGAGCGACCACATGGTGCGAGGGGAATGGCAGAGAGAAGGAGGAAGTGCTTCCCTGAAGGGGAAAGGGAATGCTTTTGTCTTGGCAAAGGAAATAAATAAATATGGGGTTGCAAATATCTACCATGAATTGCTGACCTCTTACTGTGCCGGACTGACAAACTTCACCTGGTACTGGCCACAGGAAAAACAGTAAAGGTAAAGGGAATGGGGGGAGGGAGGAGGATGGGGAAAAATGGAGCAAAGTGTGTCATCCGCAGGCATCGTGTGCCACAGTGGCCCATCACTACGCATGGCTGTAGTGTGCTAATGAACCAGGGGAGTGGAATCTACTATCTGAGGTTTCAAGCATCCACCAGGGGTCTTGGAACACATCCCTTGCCGATAAGGGGGAGGCCGTATGGTATTTCAGTTAGACTAAGCCAACCAGCGAGGGATCGTCCTATCCTGGTGCCCCAAGTCCCCCAGCACTTGTATCTGGACCGCATGGAAACTCCCCATTCCCCCAGCCAGCAGGCCCCCCTCCTAGACATAACCAGGACCTTCCCTGCTTGTGCCCTGGCCTGTGGTTCTCACTGCACAGCCTGAGGGAGGCCCATGTGCCCAGGGCCTTCCTCGCTGGATGCAGCCCCTGAGTCCAAGACAGCCTCTTTCTCTCCCAAGGTGCAGAGTGGATGTTGGATGATTTCAAAACCAAAAGGGCCAGATTCTTCTGGAGCCCAGACATGAGCTCTGAGAGGCCAGGGACCTTGTAAGATGTAGTTAGGAAGATGGATTTTGAACTGCAATGTTACAAGGGTCCCCAGAAGCCCGCCTATCTATTTTTCCCCCAAAGTGGAAGCCATCTGTTTGAGGGTGTCCTGACTCCAGAACCTCCCTGGCCCCATGGCCTATGATGTCAAGTGTACAGAGAACTGACTCCCTACACGTGGGAAGGCCTGAGGACTCCCCGGTGAGGCAGCGCGAGCTCAGGGTCCAACCCCTCGTGTCTCCTCTCCTCCTCACTTTCTCCTCTGTCGGGACTGATGCAGCCATGAGCAACCTACACCCTGACCAGCGCGCATAGCCTGACGTCCTCCTTTAGACCAGCCTGCGTGCTGGACAAGACTCTGGGGCCCACCATTCCTCTGTCTCTTGCTGACTTCACTGCCGTAAGCACATCCACCACAATGTAAACCATTAAATTAAAAACATGCCTGCCGAGTGGAACGGATCCCACGTCTCTGGAGAGCTGGGCATCGGCAGTCGTTCCTCACCGAGAGTCCACGCAGGAAGGTCCTTCCTCTCCTTGGCACGGACAGTGGCTGTGGCTGTGGGTCCACCAGATTTCTGGGCTGGCCTCCACCCTAAAATCACTCTGCTCAGTAGCTGAAAGCAAGAGGAGCCGTGGATTGAAGGAGCGCCAGTCACCTCCTTGACAGAGATGAAGACCCCCGGGTGGCCACTCTGCGGCCTCACGGTGCTCCTGCTCCTTCTGCAGACATCTTCATGGAGGCAGGGGGATGTGGGAGAGCGCCAGCTCTGAGCAGCGCCTGGGACAGGAGCAGCTTCAGGAAGAGAGTGCGCCATGTGTCCCTTAGCCTCTGAGGCCACACGAGGAGGACAGGAGTGGAAGTCGTTAGCATGTGCTTGGCAGATGAGGACACTGGGTGGGAGGAGGAACTTCAGAGAAGTGACCCGACAAGCTGGGTCTGGGCAGGGCCATCGCCTAGTTAGCACAACTAGTCTTCAGAACTCACATCAGAGGCAGGGTCATCTCCATGCTACAGATGCAGAACCAGATGTTGAGGGAGAGAAGTAACATCCTGGGGCCCACAGTCCATGCGGCACAGCAGCGTTAAAGAAAAAGGCATGATATACACAGAAGACCCACAGGTTTTGAGAATAATACATCAGCACAACACAGCCAGCTTGAGCTGAAAACGTACAGAGGCAGGACAAAGTGAAAAAGGGTTGGTGCAAGTGAGAAGTGAGAGCCAGACCATGGCTTCCTGGGTGGAAGAGATGGTATAGACCCTGAGATTCCAAGTGAGAAGTGAGAGCCAGACCATGGCTTCCTGGGTGGAAGAGAGTTCAGACCCTGAGATTCGAAGCCCTGGTGTCCACACAGCTTTCATTAGTTATCAACCCAACACTAAGTGCTGATGAAAGGCCTTGATGTGTGGATCCTGAGACGGGGAGAGGGCCCTGTGGGACCTGCATCATCACAGCAGCCCCTTTAAGACACAAGTGTTCTCTTGGTGGCTGCAGGAGAGGGGTCTGCAGCTGCAGGAGTTGTGTGCTGCCAGTGGAAAGATGAAGAGGCCAAGGCGAAGGAGTGCGGGTGACCTTCAGGAGCTCAGAGAGCACCCATGGCAGCAGACACCTCAGTCCTACTGCCACAAGGGCCTGGATCATGTCAACCACCTGGATGAACTCAGGAGAGCCCCAGATGAAGCCCAGCTGAGGATGAGCCTGCAACGCCCTGAGTCAGATTCTGGCCTTGGGAGGTAAGAGGGTGCATTCCTGTGGTTTCAAGCTGTGTGATTGGTGGTGCTTGGTCTGGCAGCCCCGGGGGTGAATGCAGAAGTGGGGTGCTGCTGTAACGAGCATCTAAATACGTGCAATCAGAAGGGTGAAAAAATCCATGGAAAGCAGCCGAGGCTGCCTGGAGTAAACTGTGGGTAGAAACATGAGGGGAAGCCCCGGCCGGAGAGAGCAGTGCCTTTCAGAAGGAAATGAGGACTATGTCATGGGAGACTGGAGGGAACTTGTTATAGATGGCAAAGCACCTGACTGAGATGTGTTGTGCTGTTGGGTGGAAAGCAGAACTCATGAAAGGTATACTTGAGGAAATGTCTTTGCAGTGTGGAAGGTGTGGCCTGGTTTCTCCTTGCTGTTTATAGCAAAATGCAAAGGAAAGAGGTAAATCAAGGATCGAACCATCAGGAAAAACAACCGAAAACAGCACTTGACAACTTGGGGGAATCCTCAGCCTGTCCAGGAAGCAAGGCTGCTAAAATCAGAGTATTCACTATTGATAAAATGGTCTGGGGAGAAGGCCAAGAGTGGCTGGATGATGTCTGGCCACGGTGCACTCATCCATCTCAACAGAAGCAGGAATAAAGAAGGGGCTTCCCAGGAAAAGACCTGTGAAAGGACTTCCTGTCCGAGGACATCAGTCCCCATGATGAGTCCAGGAGACCTGCAAGATGGAGAACGGTTCACCCTCAGAGACAGCCAGCCGGGACTGACAGGCACAGAGATAGGACAAAGCAAACAGGTGCTGGGCTTCCACAACCCTACAGAAGGAACCCGGCTGACAGGGCTCGGGGGCTGTGGACAAGTTCTCCCTGAAAGAAGAAGGAAGAATGACTCCAAGGGAGGAGTTCAGCCCAAGAATAGAGCCTTAAATCATGGAGGACGACTTTCAGGCCTTGAAACCTAAAGAAATTTGCTGATTTTTGGATATTGCTTCCCTCCCTCCTTGCTTCCTCCTCCTCCTCACTCTCTCGTACTTTAAGAGCAGTTGCAGGTTCACAGAATTTGAGAGGAAGGTTCAGAGAGTTCTCACATACCTCTTGCTAAGACATGCACACAGCTTCCCCAGTGTTACCCAGATCTTGCATCAGGCAGTGCTCTCGTGTCGTTAGGGAGTCTGCGTCGCACTGGGGCTCATTCCCAGTGCTCTGGCTCTCTGGGTTTCGACCTATGCCCATCACTCTAGTAACAAACGGAACCACCACTGCCCTGAAACCCCTCTGTGCTCCACCTCTTGCTCCATCTCCCACAACTCCTAGAAATCACTGACCTCCTTATGTCCCCCCAGTTTTGTCTTTTCCACAATGTCATGGAGTCAGGATCACAGAGGAGGTAGCCTTTTCAGACCGACTTCTTTCCCTTAGGTACTTCCATGTTTGTTCCTGTTTTGACGGATCCTTTCTTTTGAGGGCTGATTGGTATCACATTGTCTGAATGTAGTCAGTTCATCCATTTACCTATTGAAGGATTTCTTGGTGGCTGCAAAGTTTGGGCAATTATCAAGAATGTGCATGCACAGGATTTGTGTGGACATTAAGTGTTCAATTCACTTGGGTAATCACCAAAGAGCATAATTTCTGCATCACAGGGTAAGAATATAGTTAGTTTTGTAAGAAACTGCCAAACTGCCTTCCAAAGCGGCTGAACCATTTTGCATTTTCACTAACAGTGGGAATTCCTGATGTCCGCATCCTTACAGACACTTGGTGGTATCTGTTTTGGAGTCCGGCTATTAGAATATGGGTGTGGTGCTTTCTCACTGTTCTAAGCTGCAATTCTTTAATGACGTGAAATTAATCAGAGATGCTGAACAACTCTTCATAAGTTCATTGCCATCTATGTGTCTTCTTTGATGATGTGTCTTAGTATCCATTGTTTAATTACATATTTCATCCTGATGAGCTTTAAGAATTCTCTATTTTGGACAGTGGTTCTTCTTCAGACATGGCTTTTGCAAAGACTTTCTCCCAATCTCTGGCTTGTCATCCCTGTCTCAAGTGTCAGCTGCAGGGCAGATGGTCAGTGCATTCTTTCAGGGATCGGGGCTTTGATAGTCTATCTAAAGAGAAGTTTTGCTTTTTTGGTACCAGGGATTAAACCCTGGAACACTTTACCACTGAGCTACATCCCAGCCCTTATTTTTCATTTTGAGAGTCTCAAAATAATAAGTTACTTAGGGCCTCACTAGGTTGCAAAGTTTGTCTTGGCCATCCTCCTGCCTCAGCCCCACAGCGTGAGGTCCTCTGTCAGGGAGGTATCAAGGGGTGTAGGAGACTCTGTGTCACCTGATCCAGGTCCTGGCGATGGATAGGGGCCATCCAGGCAGGGGGCATGGGCCAGATGTGCATCCCCCAGGCAGTGGGATGCCAGCAGGGATATGTTCTCTGCTCTGGGTCACAGGAAGTTAGTGGGGCTTGGACTCACTGCTCTAGCAGAGATTGTGTTCTCTACCTGCTGACTGCACGCTCTGGATCACTGATAGTGAGCTGCAAATTCTGGTCACCTGGGGTGCCCCAACAAGGGTGACTCTCAGTATTTTCAAGCCTGGCAGTGTCCCCAGCACTGCCCCTGACTAGCAGTCTTCCCACCTGCAAATTCCAGCTCTGGAGCTGGTTTCTCCCTGTCTAACCAGGACCTCACAGCTTCCTGTCAGACAGTGTTCTTTTAGGGATGAACTCCCCGGGAAAACAGGTGGTGTGTGAGTGGTGCCTCACGTAGGAAACGCATCCTCCAGGCAAGCTGGGCACAAGGGCTGGCTCGCGCCTAGCACCACAGTCTCAAGTGCCTGCATCACACTGCTGCAGCCCTCCCGC
Organism: Glaucomys volans; assembly: GCA_020662805.1. Lineage (NCBI taxonomy): Eukaryota > Metazoa > Chordata > Mammalia > Rodentia > Sciuridae > Glaucomys > Glaucomys volans. Next base: position 25,413 of record JAJEJO010046207.1, on the reverse strand, counting down.
TCCTCAGGCTGGCTCCCCTGTGCCAATCAGATCGAATGGACGCACACAGAGAGGCTCCAAGGAAGACCCTGGAGGATGCAGGGCCTGGGGCAGTACACACTGCCTGTGCCTCTTCTGTCAGAAGTGCACAGAGCTTTCCTTCCACAACACCAGCATTTGACTAACAGAAATGCTGCATTCAACAAGGAATGAGCCTGGTCCACGTGGGACAACCCGGTGCTCTCCAGGCCTCCTGGCATCATCCTGGCTCTCCCCAGGGTAGCCTCATTGCTCCCCAAGGGTCGTTTCCTGCAGACTCTGCACCTCTGACACTCATCCCAGGGCCAGCTCAAATGCACCTCTTACAGAAGCTTTCATCCTGTGACTCCCAAGTGGAGCCCTTGAGTCTGGAATCCTCAGTGACCAACATGGGGTCTTCCCATCATTCACCTCAATCATACCCCCACTGCCCATTGCAGCATCACATGCTGGAAAAGGCAGCCCATGGTCAAACAACTTCCTGTAAGACACTCCTGGGCTCCCCCACCATCATCAGAGGGATGTCCACAGAGCACGCTGCTGCACCCTGAACTCCGAAGGGCCCACACCTGCCTTCCCACTCCCCATGCTCAAGGTCTTCTGCCTCCTTGGAGCAGCTCTCTAGCAGCAGGGTGTGGTCAGGAATGCCCATGTGCAGGGAGGAAGTGCTGCAGAGTCGTCTTGGTTCTAGGTGCAGCTCCTGTTTTGTCTTGGAGCCTTGCATCTCCACGGTTCAGCGGGTGCCTGCATCCTGCGACCTATGGCAGATCCACGGGGCAGGTGCTGCTCTGCGGTCCACATCTGCCTCTCCCGAGGTCTTCCACTCATGGAGGAAGGGTGCTGGAAAGAGCAGGTGTCTCAGCCCCTCTCTGCTCACTGATAGAGCAATACCAGGTGAGAAAGTTAGAGAGAACCGAGGTTGATTTTGGCTTAGTCTGGTCCATGGGCAAGGGTCTGCGTCTGGTGACGTCCTTCACTCTGGCAGTGTCTCGAGCTGGCCCAGGCATCACAAGGTGACAGAGACCTAGCCACGCTGGTTTTCATAGCAGACCCACTCCAGATAACCCACGAATCCATTCATGGCAGAAATGGATTAAACTAATTGTGAGGCAAAGTCCTAATCGCCACTTAAAGGTCCCATCTCTCCATAGGGATCACATTTCAACATGGATTCTGGACAGACAGAACCACATTCAAACATGGCCCTGAGAGTGCATAGAAAATAGTTTTATTTGCTCATTCTTCCAGAAGCCAGAAAGCCCAAGATCAAGATGTGAGCGTCTGGTTAGGTCTTCTTCCTGCATTACCACATGGTGCAGGGCATCGGATGGACAGACAGCACGCTGGTAGCTCAGGCTTCTCCTCCTTTCCTTATAAAGCCACTAATGCCACCTACACTCAGCCAATCCTAATCACGTCTCCAAAACTCAACCTCCAAATAGCATTAACATGAATTGGGAATTGAGTTTCCAACACATAAACCCTTGGGGACACATGCAAACCATAGCAGCAAGATACGAGGGGTTCAAGGAGGAGAGCGTGCCAGAGGGCCAGAGGGTCACACACAGGTTGGCTGCCACAGCTTCAGGACTCACTTGTCCCACCTGTGGAAACCCCTGGAGCCCCAGTGTGCAACACAGGCCCTGGGGCAGCTCTGTAACTTGCTGGCAAGTGACCAGGGACAGTGACTCTACCAGCTGGTCCTCACTGCAGGGACGAAGCCTGGTTCAAATGGTTTCACTGCAACCGTGTGCTCTGAAGCCCACCTCCTTGTCCCCTCCCCATCTTCTTGCTGAGGTCCCTCTGAGACCACCAACTTGGGAGTAGCCCTGTGGTCTTTCATGCCCAAATGGACCAGGGAAAATGACCTCCCAACAAATCCAGTTTTCAGAGGGTTCCAAGAGCTGGAAGGACAGTGTGGACGTGGAAGTCTGCGGCAGATGTGAGAGTGGACTGAGCCGAGCCTGCTGTGCACAGGGCGGCTACAGATGTGGAGAGCGCCTCAGGGGGCAGGTGGTGGCCCTCCCGCTGGGATGCTGGGGTGCACTGGCTGGGGAGGCCCTCCACCCCACTCACCAGCCTGCTCTCGGACCCCTTCTGTTTGGTTTTTAATGGCCACCATAATGGTCCTTATTTGTGGGGGGCAGTGTGACAGTTCAGTACAGGTCTGCAACGTGTGATGGTCAGATTGGGGGCAATCAACACATCCATCTCCTTAAACATTCACCAGTTCTGTGGGTGAGGGTCCCCAAGATCATCTCTTCCAGCTGTTCTGCAACACGTGGTCTGTATTCGCTGCAGCCGCTCTGCCTTTCCTGCAGGCTGGTTTGTTCCTCCTTCCGACCCTCCTCCTGACCTCTGGTGGCCACTATTCCACTCTACTCTGTGAGTCAGCTTTTGCAGTTTCCACATGACTGAGATCATGTGGTGTGAATAGAAGAAGAGAATGTGTGTATACACAAAGGAAGATCATTCAGCCCCTCCAAAAGACGAAGCCCTGTCACTCACAGCGATGTGGATGAACCTGGAGGACAGTGTGCTACGAGACGAGCCAGGCACAGAAGGACAGGTACTGCGTGTCCTCACCACAGGGGAGATCAGAGGAGGACGGTGATCACAGAGGCTGGGCAGCGGGGAGGCCGATGGAGGGAGGCCGGCCAGCAGGCACAAGCCCCACGCCTGCAGCAGCTCAGGACTGTAGTCCACAGCGGCCTGCTGTCTGTTCCATGAGGAGCAGGAAGAGAGGGCTGTGAAGGCTCCTAGTATCAATAAGTAACCAATGTTTGAGGAAACTGAACTGCTTGTCGCCCCGATTTGATCACTACACTCATATACATGTGTCAAACTGTCACACTATATATAGCTCACTGTTAGCTTCCCATTGCTGAGACAAAATGCTTGAGAAAAACAATTTAAAGAGGGAAAGATTTATTTTAGTTCATAATTTATTTCAGTTCTTAATTTCAGAGGTTTTAGTCCATGGTTGGCTGCCTCTGTTGCTTTGGGCCTGAGGCAGAACATCATGGCTGAAGAGTGTGGTAGACGGAGCTGCTCAGTCACGACAGCCAGGAAGTGGGAGGCAGCGGGGAGGGGGCATGGTGCTGAGGACAGGACACAGCCTCGAGGGCACATGCCCACCACCTCCCAATCACGAATGGCAAGGTCAGAGCTCTTGTGGTGCGACCACTCCCAGAGGCCCACGTCTGACACGGCTGCATCGGGGCAGCCTTCAGCACGAGTCCCTGGGGGCCTTCCAGTCCAAACCTCCACACTCACACGTGCAGGCGTGTGTGCATTCAGCACCCACGTGCGTGACACTGGCCTGCCGCGATGTGGCCTGTGAAGGCCACCCTTCTCTGCCAGGGCCCTGGGAGTGGTGTGAGTGTCCTGCGACATGAGCATGCTCTGGAGCTGCACTGGACTTTGTGACACGGGGAGACGGCAGCTGTCCAGCAGAGGCAGCCAAGCAGGGCGCAGGTGCCGGGGGGGGGGTCGCAGTCCCCCCTGGAGGGCATGAGTGTCATTCCCAGAGCATGCCCGCAACGCTGATGAGGGGAGGAACGGGCAGTCGCGTTCCGTCAGAAGGACTCAGATATTTCCTCAGTGCCTGGTGAGATGGTGAAGACGCCACGGTCTCATGCTGGACAGCTTGGCCATGCAGGGCAGCACCGCTGGGGTCTCAGCCGGGACAGCAGACGGCACGCGGTGCTGGCTGCCCTCACCAGGACAGGGCTCTGCCTCCATGCTGCAGGCACCCAGGAGGCCACAGCTGCACAGCGGCAACCTCTCCGCAGCCCGTGCTGGGGAAGGTGGGCTCCCAGACAGGCTCCAAACATCCACGGCCTGGGGACAGCACCCAGACCCCACCGCAGGGGACACACACGCTGGGAAGACAAGCCTGGAGGAGCGTGCCTACACGCAGCATGTGCTCCTAGGTGAGCCTCTTCATGCGCCGGTTATGCTTGTCCACGGTCAGGGTCGCACGGTCCACCGCTGCTGTGATGCCACCCAGGGCCTCGTCCTGCCGCTCCAGCTCCGTCTCAGTGTCCAGCGCCAGCCCCTTCAGCGTGGTCAGGATCTGGGGAGAGTGCACAGACACACGCGGTGTTGCTGAGGATGCTCAGAAGCACGCACTGTCCCCGTCACTTACAGACCCCAGAAGCCAGATGTGACGAGCACGAAGCTTTGTCAGTGGACGGCAACAGTCCCCAGAGCCAGCTCCTGGACGTGGCCTCGGCACACAGGGGCGTGACCCCGTGGTCCTTGGACGTAGTTGCCTGCCAGCCACCAGCACACGCGACCGCCTGCAGGGTCTGCCCTCCCGACGCCCTGCTGCCCTGCTGGGAACACCCGACCTGGACGCGGGTGGTGGGGTGGCCGTGAGCTGGGGCAGTGTGTGGTCCTGCCCGGGCCCTGTGTGCATTACCTGTCTGCCCACATGGTGTGGATTAAACAAGACTAAAGGGAAGCAGAGCACCACTTTCCACGTGTGGAAGATGTCGCACACAAATGCCAGGCAGAACAAACAGACACTGGCACGGGCTGCACGGCGACTCTCCATCAGCGACGGACTGCGTGTGGGACAGGGGTGCCACGGGACTGGACAGAGCAGGGAAGCCTCCTCACGTGGCTGCTGCAGCATCACGGCCTCTTCACATCTCGTCAGGCTGGGGTGGGCACTGCCAGTGTGCCACTCACGTAAAATGCAGCCAAGCAGCTGTGCAGCACGCGACACCCCATCAGGCGGGGAGGTCCCTGTGCCCCGCACCACACTCCTGTCCACAGTGCGCCCTCGTGCTGGCCGAGGCTGGCCCACGCCTCCCGACGCTCACCCGATGCTGCAGCGCCTCACAGCACACCTGGGAGCACGTCCCGCTTGTCATCCAACACAGACCCGCTACAGCACTGCGGGCACCTGGCTGCACTGGCCCCTGTGGGAGGCTCCATGGGCACGAGGGCAGGTGTGTGCACAGTCACTGAGGAAGACGGTCCCGCGCGCTGCGCCTCAGGTCGTGTTTCCTGCTCTCGCTGCACTGCCATCCTGTGGAGGCTGCTCCGGCCTCTGCGCACCGAGCGCCTGGCTGAACGACGCACACTCAGGCTGAGACGGGAAGGAAGGCAGTGAGGTCCCCACAGAGGACCTGAAGGGCCTGACTCCTCAGGAGGAGCCCGGCTGCCCTGGCTGCCTCCCCAGGGGAGGCCTGTGGCAGGTCCCCTGGCAGTACCCTGAGCTGGCAAGGACTGCCTCGTGGTGACTCGGGAGGCCTGCAGAGCTCCTCCAGGGACTGTGCCTCCGCCTGAGACCTCCCGAGGCTCACTGGATGACACAAGGAGGAAGCTCTGAAGCCCGCAGGGCCTGAGATGGGCCAGGCAGAGCGAGCAGCAGGTGTCCGCAGGAATCGGAGGCGACCCAGCAGATGCCCGGGCACTCAGGTTCTAGTCACGAACCCCTTGCTCACAGGCCTGACCTCCAAGGACAAAGAGACTGCCCTGTGCTCTGTGACTGACCAGCAAAACACAAACAGGAGGGAGGAGCCCAAGACACAGACTCAGCCTCCTCCCTGGCGGTGAGGTGCATGTGAACCCACCATGTGAACGAGCTCCACCAACGGAGGAGGACTCTGCAGTGCGGCCTCCCAGACCTCCGAGGAGCCCAGCCTGAGCTCCTGCATGCGCATGCTGCAGACGGGCTGTGACAACAGGGACAGGCTCTCTCCACACGCACTGCGCCTGTGCTGGGCTCACTGTCACGAGACACTGACTGCAGACGGCAGCCCCAGACAAGCCTTCCTGCTCCCCCTGGGAACTGGTGGAAACTCCATCAGTTGAGTCATTACTTAGAAACTGGCCAGAGCTCTGGAAAGTAGACTGTGGGGTCAGCTGGCTCTGGGGGATGGGCCGGATGACCTCATACAGTAGGGCTTTTCCATCTGCTAGGCCTATGACCTCACATGGCGGATGCCCAGACTGCACATTAAAAACGGAAAAATAAACCCCAGCCCCTGCCAGGGTCGATGGCTCCTCCCTGCCACTCTCCCTGGTCAGTGGCTTCTTTCTCACCTACCTCTACTCTTAGTGTAGTGGAAGGTCATCTTGTCAGGAACTGGCACAAAGGGATGGCTTTTGCCACCGACCTGCCTATCACTTGATGTCCCCAGACAAGGCCCTCAGTCCCTCACAATCAGGCCACTTACAGCTTCTGGCGGCGTGTGAGTAGTCTTAGGCCGTCTCGCTCTCTCCGAGATGTGACTGAGTTTATGGGCACACGCTGCACCATGACGTCTTAGTGACAGCCCCATATGAGACAGGCAACCCGTAAGATCTCAGTGCCTGGTGACGTCGTGGCCATCTGATTTTGTACAGCTAACCTGTGATGTCCCAGTGAGGGACGTCTCTGACCCTGCCCCTGGTTCTTCAGCAGGCACACGACTGTGTCTGAAGTGGAGAGTCTCTCTGACTGCAAGACTCTGAGCGCTGTAACCTGACTTCCTTGCACATGAGCTGAGAGCTGAGCTTCCAGAAATACACCCACACAGGAAGTCCAGGACCACGCCAGACCTCTCTGCACCAAGGCTTCTGCCAGTCACACCTGGGTCTGCATTCCCACAGCCAGTTGCTCCCTTTAGTGGAGATTACCGTTTGTCTTCCTTTCCTTCTAACAAGAAGGGTAGAAACAAAAAGAAAAAAAGTTAAAGTAGAAAACGATTGTCCATTATCCAGATTACTGTCCATCACATTAGCATCCCTATTCCAAAACTCCAACCTCTGAGTGATTCTGAGCACTGACCTGATGCCATCTCCCCACTGGCCTCGCAGGACAGCCTAGTGGAGACACAGGCACACTAGGGACTGTCTCAGGACACCTCCCCTGGCCTCCCAGGACACCCTAATGGGGACACAGGCACACTAGGGACTGTCTCAGGATACCTCCACAGTCTGTGTGTAAGGTGTGTATGATATAGAAATGGATTTTGTGTTTAAATTCAGGTCTTATCCCCAGGATAGCTCATCTTGGCTATGCATGTATTTCCAGTCCTCAACAATCTGAAATGCCTGAGATCCTGGTCCTGAGTATTTGAGAGGGTTCTCAGCCAGTGTCAGTCATATCAGCTCCCATCACCATATCCACTCGCCCTCACTAGTCCAAAAGCATGGGGTTAGAGCGCACAAGGTTGTGTTTCCTGGCGTTTCATTCCCTTCCACCCTGAGTACACGTTAGGAGTTAGGGAACTCAGACTGTTTCAAGACTTTACACGTGTCTCTCAGATAATTCTCAAACAAACCTATTTTATAAACAAGGTCAAGGAAGGCTGGACACTGGCTGGAACTCTGGGGTGCACTGGATCCAGACACAGCCAGTTCCAGCAGAAGCAGACCCCCTTTCTGACATTGGATGCAGAGACCTGATGAGGCACACACAGTGACCAGGACACTGCAAGGAATGGCACGCCCTGAAGAGCAGAGCGCAGATCTTGTCAGGGCTGGGCAGGAGGGCAAGGACATGCCCCAGCGATACTGGGCATGAGGGCTGTGTTCTCGTCCACAGCCCCGCGCACTCACAAAGCCCTCTGCTGAGAGGCCAGCTCAGAGAGCAACCACAGATTTCAAATACCCACATAACAAGGAATGGAAACTGAATGTCCGCCTGCCCTGCAAGATGCAGTCAGTAGAAGCAATGACCGATCATGTGCAGTATTTCAGTGCAGTGAGTATGTACAAAGTCCTGCTGTGCCTGTGTGAATGCCTCGCGGCACACATTTTCACTAGGACCAACGGGTGAACGGGGCACATGTGACACAGAACAACAGGGCCCAGGACCACCCCTCCACAAGGACCGCCTTGTGGGCAGACTCTGTGGCCAACACTCCCACCTCCACCCCTCCGGTGACTGCCCACAGGCCATCTCCATGACAGACCTCCAGTGCCATTGCTCTGAGGGCGATCGACTGCCTTGTCCCTGTGCAGTGACACTGTGGCAAAGGTAAGGACAGATTTATTCCTTGGTCTTCATCTAAAAAGCAAAGTGACATATGCACCTATATTTCATCAGGCGCCAAAGCCTGCTGACTGCCTATGAAAGTTTGGGCACTTTATCATATAAATACATGAAATACAGAGAGTTCCATTCAAATTTTGACTTGGAAAAAAGTCTCACTGAATTTTAAGCCTTGATAATAGAGTTCATTCCAAATAGCCTGTTAAGACCCTTGGCCTGTCTGCCAAAATGCACTTGAAAGTAATTAGTACTGCGAATTGAAAAGAGATCTCTGTAGTCACTGGACCTGCAGACAAAGAAAACCACTGCGTTAACCCTCAGAGCACTAGTGCCTTTGGAATATTGGTAGCCTTTTCCTTTAAGAGAGGGACTGAAGTAATTAAATAGCATTGTGTGCATTCCATGTAACAGGATGGAAAGAATGGAGCTCATGACGTCTGGCCAAACCTTAGAAACAGTTGTTCCCTCTGTGGCTCAGGGTGACAAGCTGTCTAGTCATCCGCGTGGATGCTGCCAGCCTCTGAAACAACCAGGGGCCTCTCTGATGAGCCCTCTCTGGTTGTGAGCCGAAGACCAGGTTCCAAACAAACACGTCCCCCAATCCCTGCTGCACAAAGTCACCAGGCAGCTTTACCTACAAAGAAATCACCCGATTCAAAGTGCTCTGATTTTTAGGAGAAAGAAACGTACAGTCCACATACACAGCAAGATACGAAGACCCACGTGAGTGTCGGGGGAACCATTCTGAAGAACCACAGGCATGCCCAGGGCTCCTCTGCTCAGGGTACGTGTGTGTATAACAGTGGGCAGTGAGCACGGCTGTCCACTGAGGGCACTGGGCTCCCTCAGCATCTGCGGCAGGGAAGGGCAATGACTGACCTGGGCGACTCAGGAGGGAAGCAGACGGGAAGTGAAGACAGAACCTGCACCCGTAAGTTCAGGGAAGGAAGCAGACAGAGGTGAGAGCTGGCCCTCCAGGGTGGCACAAGCACCACCCACCCTCCGTCAGGGACCCTCAAGGAAGACTTGGCTCTCCTGGCTGTGCCAGCCTCTGTGCCCTGAGAGGGCGCTGGAACGGGAGCCAACAGCCAGTAGCATGTGCTGACCACTTTACATGGTCAGTTCCCTGACTCAGGATGAGGTCCGCCCACACTGTCCAGGCTGCGCAACATCTCACCAGGTGTGCGCCATGGGAGCAAGAGTGCAGAGGGCTCAGCCCTTGCACTTCCACGTCTTCACACAGGAAATGAATCACGAAGCGTGGCTCACTGACAGCCACGTGTCCTCCCAGGAGACTCACGCTTACCTGCATGCACCAGCAAGGGGCAAGGCCGGGCAGCAGAGGCCCAAGCCTCACCGGGGATGGGCTGGGCTTGCGTGTGTGGCCTACACTCCCAAACACGCAGTGAAGTGGGAGTGGTCGTCTCTGCACAGAACGTGAGGGAGCTCTCTCCCCCACCACCCAGCCCGGGTCCGGGGGAAACGGAGTGATGAGCGGCCTCCCGTGAGCTGGTGTCATGAGGCTGCTCCTGAGCTGACGTCACTGACTCACCCAGACACTGAATTTCCCTGCAGTGAGAAATTAGCACCCACTGAAGAACAGCAGGGAGGAATCGAGCTGCCTGAACTCTCACAGTTCTACCAGTTGGGCTTTTCCATGGTGTGGAGAGGCAAAGAGGGAAAGCTGGTGTCCCTGCAGTCAGGCCCTGGGGGCTCAGGAACATGCTGTGCTGGGACCCTCCACAGGCAGCGCTCGCAGGCCACCCCAGACCCTCGTCCCAGTGCCTATATTCCTGAGAGTCCCCGAGTGCTCTGGGCTGGCAGGGGGCTGGTGTGAGGCTTCCCTCCTCAGGATACTCCCCTACTGCTGTGACTAGTGTCCCTGTGCCATTTCTGAGGGGACTTGGAGACAGTAGAGCGGCTGAGCTCAGGTCTTCCGGGATCCCTGGATCTCAAGACACATCTGGTGGCTGGCTGCCAGTGACAGCCATTCTCACTTGAGGCCTGGGCAGAGAAAGGTGCTGTACAGTGAGGGACCAGGAGTAGCCTGGCCCACACCGTCCATCCACGTAACTCCCTGCCACCAGGCCATAATCAGGGACTCCCATGACGAGAGCCAGGAGTTCAAGAGAGCGATGAGTTATGGTTTAGACATGTCCCCCAAAAGCTCAGTGTGAGGCCACACAAGGTCAGAGGTGAAATGATGGGTCATGAGAGCCCTAACCTCATCAGTGCATTAGCCTCCTGTAACTGTGGGCAGGTAGGGTGTGGCTGGAGGAGGAGGTGGCCCCTGGAGACGTGCCTTTGGGGTGCATGTTCTGTCCTTGTTGATCAGAGCTCACCCTCTCTCTGCATCCTGGTGCCAGGTCCTAAGCAACTCTTCTCCACCACACCTTCCACCGCAATGCTCTGCCTCACCTGGAGCTCTGAGGAATGGAGCTGGCTAGAGACCTCTGAAACCATGGACCTCAGATAACCTTCTCCTCCCCTCTAATTGTTCTTGTCAGGTCTTTTGCTCACGGCAGCAGAACACAAACAAAATAACAAACCAACAAACCAACCTGACTAGAACAGTTCTAAGGGAAACGCGTGCTGCATCTATGGGCACCCGGAAGGCTCATCTCCCACAAGTGCATGCCTCTGAGCAGCCCTGCCACAGGAAGCCCAGAAGACATATTGAACAGGGCTCTCCAAGGTGACCAGGCTCAGTGACATGCAGGCACCTGGCACCTGGCACCTTCGTTCTTACCATCCCTCCAGGAGACCCTGTCCTATGAGGGGATGACACCAAAGCCCAGTGCTGGGAACAAGGAGTGGCATGGCTGAGAACCAGCTAAGAAGCACTCACCATCTCAGCCATACTGCCCTCCTGCTACAGTGGACAGACAGACAGATGTGTGCTATCAGGACACACGGCCAGCAGCAACCTCAACTTTGCTTTCTCATTTGTTTAATATGATTCAATGGCATCAAAACCTCAAGGCCTGGTTCAAAGCCTAAACCAAAAACTGCATCATACCTGCTACATATTTTTTTAAAAGTCAACAAAAAGATGTCAATAATGGATAGAATATCTAGACAGAATATCAATAAGGAAACAGAGGACCTGAACAAAACTACAAACCCAGTGGATCTAAGAGACATATACAGAACGCTCCACCCAAAACAGTATGCCTGCAATCCCAGCTCTCTGGAGGATGAGGCAGAAGGACTGCAAGTTCAAGGCCAGCCTGGGCAACACAGGAATACCTGGTCTCAAACACAAAAGATTACAAAGGATGCAGACGAAAAGACACACAGGATGAGGTGGGGGCTGAGGCCTCCTGCCGTCCACAGTCCACACTCGGGGAACCCCACAGGGTCAGCTGCACATGTTCCATGCCCATGGCAGATTAAATCACTGGCCACTGGTGGTCCACTCAGCCTTCAGCTCCTCCCTCTTCCTGGAGGCTGCGGGGGCCGGGGGGCTCAAAGGCTTAACCCTCTGATCCTGCCTTGGTCTTTCAGGGACACTCCATACTGAAGCTACCAGGGCTGCCAGTCGGCAGGGGGCTCACGAGCAGACAGGACATGTCACCTCAGAGACTTGCAGGCCTCAGGAGCCGTGGAAGACAGCGGAATACGATTCCACGGTACACAAGCAGCTCGCCGATGCCCGCGGTACACCAGCACTCCAGCACAGGCCCACGGCAGGAAAGGAGTCAGACCCACCAAGGCTGAAGCAAGAGGAAGAATCTGCTCTGAACACAGCGCACTCAAACTGTAAATATGGAAATCCAAAACATTCACAGTAGGTAGAAATTAAACAGCACACTCAAACTATCAATGGAAGGAAATTTCTAATTTTTTTGACATGAATGAAAACAAAAATGTAACATACTAAGCACATCAGACCCATGTGGGCCTAAGCTGGAGGGCAGGTGACCCTACCGTGGAACAGCCTGAGGACAAAAGCCACACACGGCATGAACTGACAGGAAGCACCACCAAGCCCTGGTCTCCTCCAGACACAATGCAGGCACCAGGAGCCTGGGCGCTGCTGTGACGTGGTGAGGGCGGCTGTGAGAAGCACAGTGCTGATGTGGCTGCAAGCTCCCAGAACCAGGACCCCGAGAGCAGGGGCCAGTGACCATCGCTCCAACGGGGCCCACCCTGGAAGCAAGAGCAGTGGCAGGAAGGCAGCCACACCAGGAGGGGGCAGCAAGTCAGCTCCCTGCAGACGATGGCCAGCCACACAGCCCCAGGTCCACAGAAGGCACCAGAAGGGTCACCGGCCAGCCCAGCACAATGGCAACCAGTCTCGCATGGCAGCGACAACCGGAGGGAGAAGTCGAGAGAATGATTCCATTTATAATGGCATTCAAAAGAATAGGTAGCAAGGTCTATCCAAGGAGGTGAGAGGTTTGCACACAGCCAAGGACAAACACTGCTGAAAGGAGGCGGAGAGGAAACCAGCGAGGAGACAGCCTCTGCTCTTGGGCTGGAAGACTCCTACAGGGGAGGACAGACAACAAAAGGAAGGAGAGAGAAGCTGCGTCTCACCAGAACTGAAGACCCCAGTGCACCTGCTGTGTCATGAAGAGTTTGATTGGCCTTTGTCCCTGGTTCCTGGGGACAAAACTAACCCTTCAGAATTTTCCCAGCCGTGAGCCTGTCTGTTACTCCAGAGTCCTGGGACCAGACCTGAGTTTATGCAAACACAATGACACAAACACAGGGCAGCTGGAAGGCCAGCCAGGCGACGGGAGGGCAGGGCCGGGGCCCCCTGTCCAGCCCCGCGCTCTGGAGAGGATGGGCCGAGAAATTAAGCTCAGGCATGGGACTGATGGCTCACAGTGGAACCCGGGAAGTCTGGACCCTGGGGCTCAGTGGAACTTGCAGGTTGGTGCACAGTGGTGTGACTGGAGGGTGATATGCCGGCTCCATGGTGGAACCCTGACCCTCGGGTGCCTCTTCACTGGCTGCTCCCATCTGCACCCTTATAAACTACACTTTAACAGAATAGTGCTGGGAGTGGTGACTGTAGGAGTGCCTGAGGACACAGAGCTCAGGCGCTTTCTCTTCCCTTGATTGGTCTGATCACGAGCCAATCACGAGTCCAGCATGAGCATGATCAGGAGCGTGGCAGGGGTGTTAACAGCTATTGGCAAGTTGTAATCAGTCAATGTCTATTATAAATGTTTGCTTGCTCCACATTAAACAGAGCCTGGTCTTCAGAACTCGAGCTCCCGGCGTGGTGTTAGCGCCATCGCACTCACCCTCCTTACCCCCACAGGCCGCTCCTGTTCCACTTTACAACATTCTGGTGCCTGAACAGGGACCCCTGCGAGAGGGTAAGGTAAGCCCAAGTCAGGTGAGTGATCTGCACTCATCTTCCTCACTCCAGCAGAGGGTGAGGCAATCCCGGGTGAGTGACCTGCACAACATAAGCTACATGGGTAATTCACCCTCGGCTTCGCAGACAAACCAAGTGGCCAGTCTGCAGGCCTTGCTGTGCAGTAGGCACAGTAAGGTAGATGATAAAGAGCTTAGTCACATTTGGGAACTAGTAACAGGTCTTTGCCCATGGTTAATTCTGATGGCATATGGTACGCTGAATGCTGGCAACAAGTATTACACCAGGCACAAAGATGGGAAGCACAAATGGGAGACCAACCTCCATGTACTTTCTACCCAGTGATATCAGCCCTTCTGGGTTGCTTGCAGGGGGTTGGATCACCTCCTGTGGGAGAGGGACCCCCCTGGGCCTTGGCTGCCCAGCAGGAGGACATGTCTCTTGAAAAAGAAGGGTCCAGAAAGATATAGGAATGGAAACTGTACCACAACATGGCGTCAGTAAAGAGCAGGAGGAGGAGGCTGCAGCCTCACAAGAGGAAGTGAAGCGGTCGGCCTTTGTGTCTACACCACAGGGGCGACTGCTCCCCCGACCCCTCCTGCCATCCTTCTAGCATTATTAGACTACTCTGATCCTATCAATGTTTTTTCAGATTCTATTTATGCCACTCAAGTCTGCAGAGGCTTGAGTCATGCTTATGTAAAGAGATTCTCTACCAAATTGGACCAGGATATTCTACAATTACGACAACTGTTGGAGAAAAGGGCATCTCCATGGTATATTCAACATCTTAGAGCTCATACAAATCTTCCAGGACCTTTAGCGTTTGGCAATAATGAAATTGACCTCTCAGTGCAAACTGTACAAATCACGCCATCACTTTTACAGCAGGCACGTGAGTTACATGCCAATTTCATTGTACACCACATACATTAAAGCATCTTTTCCTGAGTTAACTATTGAACAATGCAAACATCTATCCAGAGATTGTGTTAATTGTGCCCCCTACTGCCTTTAGGGTCTTTACAAGCCCCGGAAGGAAGACCTCGGGGTCTTCTCTCTAATGCCTTATGGCAAATGGATGTTACCCACTTTCCACCCTTTGGGAAACTCAAATATCTACATGTAATTATAGATACTTAGGATATATCCATGCTATTTCATTATTGGGGGAAAAGGCTAAACATGTCACACAAGCTGTTATGAGTGCTATTATGATTTTAGGAGTGCCTTGGAAAATAAAAACAGACAACGGTCCTGCATACATTTCTAAACAATTCTCAGGCTGGTGCCAATCCTGGCACATTCAACACAGTACAGGCATGCCCTACAATCCCACTGGACAAGCAATCATTGGAAGAGCTCAAAGAACTTAAAAGTCAACTTTTAAAAGAAAAGGGGGAAACTATGGATCCCCTTCAAAACACACCATCATATGTTATGAATAAAGTTCTTTTCATTTTAAACTTTTTGACTTTTGAAAAAAATGGACTTACTCCTGCTACGAAGCATTGGGCACCCTGTAACAGATTTACAGAGGTGCCATTGATGCGTCGGAGAGACCCACTTACCCTCACGTGGAAAGGCCCCCATCCCCTCTTAACCCAGGGCGAGGATTTGGTTGTGCTTCTCCACAACCAAATTCATCAACGCCTATTTGGGTTGCCTGCGAAGAACATCCGACCATTTCTCGGAATCGGGCCCCTCGACACCCTCGAGGACTCCAAGAGGGTCCCAGCCATACCCACCAGTAGCTCAAATGAGGAGACACAACCATCCAAACGGCCATCTCGACGATGGCATGGCCCTAGAGGGGGCAACGCCCCCCTTTATGAATTAAAAGAGCTTTTAATCACGCTCAAACTCTCGTTCCTCCCGGGGAACAAACAATCCAGCTACGCTCAAATGTGGTTTTGTTGTTTGTGGGCCCTGCTCTAAAAAGAGAATTCTTCCCAGCCAGTCCTCTAACTCAATGAAAAGGCTGACTTTTCTCCTGATTCTGGTACAAGAAAGTATTTTTTTCTCCTCAATATCAAAGGTTATATGTTTTTGCTTTTTCTCACAAAATGCAGCAAGTCTTCCTTACAGGTTCGAATCGACAGTTTGAGCAGATCTGTGGCTGTTTGTGAGCACGGAGCCCCAGCATACCCCCTGCAGGACAGAAACCCTGTGTACTTGGAGGCTTGACCATACCAGCCTCCTCCAGAGAAGCAAGAAAGACCAAAAGGACTAATAAAACTCCCAGACCTACCCCCTTCTTACATTAATATGTCACCATTGGAACATCGCTGATAATGGCTGGTAGTCAATGACGGGTAAGGTCCACGGAGGGGACAGCCTAAGACAGACACAGCCACTGGAACACTGTGCAACCTAGGCAAGGGTGACCAACGGCTGGTAGTCAATGACGGGTAAGGTCCACGGAGAGGACAGCCTAACACAGACACAGCCATTGGAACACTGTGCAACCTAGGCAAGGGTGACCAATGGCTGGTAGTCAATGACGGGTAAGGTCCCCAGAGGGGACAACCTAAGACAGGCACAGCCGCGATCCTCTTTTGCCTCCATGAGGGTTGGCCACCCCATGGTAGCATGCTGTCACTCCTGGCCAGGGGACACATGCCTGCACAAATAAAAGCAAATGGGGAATTGTAGGAGTGCCTGAGGATACAGAGCCCAGGGGTTTTCTCTTCCCTGAATTGGCTGATCACGAGCCCAGCAGGAGCATGATTGGGAGCGTGGCACGGGGTGTTAACAGCTGATGGCAATTTGTAATTAGTGAATGTCTGCTATATAAGCTTGCTTGTTCTGCATTAAACCGAGCCTGGTCTTCAGAACTCGAGCTCCCGGCATGGTGTTAGCACCATCGCACTCACCCTCCTTACCCCACAGGCCGCTCCTGTTCCACTTTACAACAGGTTACAGCACACACCTGTGACCCAGCCACTCAGGAGGCTGAGGCAGGAGGATGACAAATTCCAGGCCAGCCCCTGCAGCTTAGAGGTAGAGCACCCTGGGTTCAAGCCCTAGTGCCCAAACAAAAAACAAACAAACAAACAGACAGACCACAGTGGGATACCACGTTATACCTGTCAGCATGGACTGAATTTTTTTTTAAAGGAAAGTAAGTTTTGGTGAGGATGTAGAGAGGCTGGGGTTTTCATATGCTGCTGCTGGGAATGTAAATTGCTGCCGCTACTGCGAGGCCTGGTGGCCCATCAAAAGGCTAAGCCCTGAGCCAGGGATCTCACTGTTATTTCCAGGGGAGTTGAAAGTCAGGAACTAGTGGCTACTCACATGCGAATGCTCACAGTAGCCAAAAGGTGGAAACGGCCCAGCTGTCCATCAACAAATGAATGGATAAGCAAAATGCAGCTTCCTGAACTAAAGAATATCACTCAGTTACATAGGAGAATGAAGCAATGGCACATCTATAAGACAGACCAATAGCCATTCTTTTTTAAAAATTTAAATCCTTTTAGTTGTAGATGGACACATGCCTTTATTTATTTATTTTCACGTGGTGCTGAGGATCGAACCCAGGGCCTCCCACATGCTAGGCAAGCACTCTACCAGTGAGCCACAGCCCGAGCCCCGTAACGGCCATTCTTGGAAGCCGTTCAGAGAAGCCACAGGCCACGCCGTCAGGAGCGCTCAGGAGCGGCCCTTATGCAAGGCGCACAGCACCGCAGTGCTGTGAATGCTAGAATGATTGCACACACAGTGAGAGTCCTGGGGAAGGGACCCAAACCCAAATGCGAGGTTCGTTTCTGTTTCATGCACACTTTATACCTTGAACCTGCAGGTGACCTTACTTAATGTTTTGGTGTACCTGCATTCTGATTGTGACCCACCCCATGAGGCCAGCGGTGAATTCTCCACTGTGGCACCATCTATTGGTGTGCTAAAGGATTGCGGTTGGAGTCATTTCAGCTTTCTGGGTTAGGGATGCTCAACCGGGACTGAAAGATGTGGCTCAGTTCAGCACGAGCACCTAGACTGAACGTGAGGCTGTGCACACGAACACCATGAACTAATCTCCTTACCCCAAGAGGCCAACACTGGCTCTGCCCTGAAATGAGGGAAAGAACAGCCTCTCTGGAAAGCCTTCAGAGGAAGCTCGGCCAGCACTCGGAAGCCTGAGGACAGGAGGCAGCCTGAAGTGTGCCACCACACACTGCATCTTCTGCCACCTCCGCTGCTCACAGAGCAAAGCCCACATGCCTGTGTGGTGAGTGGGCAGAGCCTGCTGGACAGCCTGGTGGTCCTGCCCGGGCACTGTGACTTCTTCCCAGGACACCTGGGCACGCAGGACACATACTGGCTCCTCTGCAGCCGCACTGACAGTCATGCAGAAACAGGTGGTCATCTCCATACAGACAGTGCGTGCGTGGAAGCCAGGGTCAGTAACCCACTGGTCTTACATCCACTCACTCAGGGAGACCGCTGACCGTGACCATCTCATGTAGACAGAGTGCCAGAAAAGGGTGAGTGGTGTTTATTCAGTGGGGAGTGTACGCAGAAGGACCGAGGCAGGTTCAAACACAGGGAAGCAGGCACAGCAGGTGGGGAGGTACTGAAGATGACTAAACGCATTCTATGGTTTCTTGAAAGAAAACGCAAAGACAGAAGCACATGGGTTTCTTAATAGTCCACAGTCAATGGAGGAGCCCAGAGAGCTCCAGCTAACTACTAAGGCAGGCCCAGGGGGCTGGGCTGAGAAGGCAGAGGGTCTCCAAGGTGAGACACCACAACAGCAACATGTCCGCCCCGCTCTGGAGTCGCCCGGGGTCCTGCACGGCCACAGCTTCTCCTCCTCACGACCCCCAGGGCTGTCTGTGCTCCCCACTGGAGTCAGACCTTCTGTTTGAGGAACTGAGAAAATCAAGCTGGCTTTCTCTCTTGAGTCTTGTGCTTACTGTGAGGGTCTCGTCACACAGCAGACAGCGCCCTCCTGCAGCATGCGAGTTCAGCCATGCCCAGTGCTCCCGGGGGCCCCACACAGTGACGGGGTGCCGCTCACAGAGTTCCTCTCTCTGCTGCAGCCCATCCTGCTGCTCTGGCACCCGGTGGAATTCATCCTCCGCTCCCACCTGCTTCACAGTGCAACAGGAGGTGAGATGAAGGGACTTCCCACACAGGACAGGACAGAGAAATGGAGGTGAAGAGCCCTCCCGTGAATCTGAACTGCCCTGCTCTGGGGGCAGCCAAGAGCCACGTTTCGTTTTATCATTTGCAAACCCTGCGTCAGTGATGTGGCCTCGGCAGAGCCTGTAAGGCCAGCGCGGCAGCAGTTCTGAGGGGCCCAGACACAGTGGCCAGTTGAAGGGCTCTGCCAAGCCCACCATGGGACTGGCTGCCTCTTGGCCTCCTGGGCTCATCTTCCTGGCCACAGTGACGTGACAGACGATGGCTACAGACCTCAGGAGCCTGCAGACTGGGCACCCAAACAGCCCATTCCCATCCCTGTGGAATCCTGGCCACCTCCCCGCAGCACCCCTAGCTGTCTCCATGTAATGCCTTAATGGCATCTGCAACCACAACCACAGCTGGATGGGGATGGTTCTGGCATTTCTGTTTACCCCAGGACTTCACTCATTCCCACTTACGCTTCAGCTTCAACCATACAGCTAAGAATTCCTCTTAAATTTGAAACATATGTTATACCTCCAAAAGTTCATCTCACATGAAACCAGGCCCGTCCTCCTGACCAGCCTCCTCCCTACATCCGGCAGCTCCACGTGAGCCCTCCCAGCTGGGCCGCAGGACCACCAACCCTCTCCTCCACTTCTGACCGTGGAGCCCTGAACCAGGGCCCTGACACAGGGTTCTACCGTTGCCAGCAGTCACTGAGGAGTCCCTCTTGCCCTCAGTCCTCTGCACACTCATTCTGAAATGTCCTATCCCATTCTCTGCTTTGGGGTCCATGGGACAGGCTGGTAGATGGGACATTCAGAAACAGGAAGGGTCCTCTCAAACTACATTGCCACGATCAGAATTAACAGGTAAATCTTCCTTCTTTTCATCCCAAAACATGGTTTCTACTTCAACCTGAACACAACTGGGGGACACAGACACTAGGACAGGGGTAGGCATGGGAGCTCCCTCAGATCCCACCCACTGAAAGCCCACATGCTCTTATTGGCTTTCAAGAGAAAGCCGGGGGAGACCTGGGTGCACAGGGTTTAACACACACAAAATAAGACCTGTACCCAGTGAGTTCCGCTGTCAGTGTGACCAGAGACCTGCTGAAGGTGCTGGTCACAGCTAGCAACAGCATGTCTGAGTGTCAAGTCTAAAAACGACCCAAGTTAGACCAGGAGGAAAAAGTGACAAGTCATGTGTCCCATAACAAAGATGAACGCTGGGTGTGGCTCAGTGGCAGAGCACTTGCCTTGTATGTGTGAGGCACTGGGTTCCATCCTCAGCACCACATATAAAATAAAGTTATAAAAAATTCCTTTAGAAAAAAAAGGATGAATCCTTTTTATTCTTCCCCCCATAGAGGAAAAAGCTGAGCTCAAAGAAGTTTGTGCCTACATGGACACATAGAATGAGAATGAGAGTTTAAGCACAGGTCAGCTGCTGATGGAAGTGGACAGCCCCCAAGAGACACCCCACCCTCAGTGCTAAGGGAGGTGCAGGCCCTGGTCTGGCACACAGTGACGTGCACTGTCACGGGAGGACTGAGAATGGGACCCCACTCAGCCGTCACAATACAGAGGAACTCTATTTCGTTTTTTAAAAATATGAATGGTATTATGGTTATCTTTTATCAGCTTCCATCTTTAAAAGATGTATACTGAAATATTTGCCAGTGACATGACATCTAGGTGCTACTTCAAAAACTATGGGAAAGAAAAGGCACTCCACGTGCAGAGAGGTGTGCAGCAGGATCAGGTGGACAGCATTCACACCAGACGTCCACATTCCAACTTCTGGGGAGCCAGTGCTGAGCAGAGCCTGGGTGAGCTGGCGTGCCCCGTATGCACGGAGCACACACGTGCACAATGCAGCGCGCACGGCACACACACGTGAGCCTGCACACACGTGCACGATTCACCTGCAGTGCGCACACCCACACGCGCGCACACCCACACGCACGCACCGCGCTGGAGCGGCTGCCAGGGCCGCTGTCTGCACAGGAGCAGGTTGGCACACTGTCACGTCCACGGGCTGTGAGGCAGGTGCACTCAGGACAGGCAGTGCCCATCCTTCTCCAGCTGCAGGGAGCACAGCGGCCCCAGCACGACACTCAGAAAGAGGCCAGGGCAAGGGAACAGAGGCCCTGCCTTCAGGCAGGAGAGAGGGGAGGAGTCTGCAGGGAGGACAGGAATGCCACCGGCTGGAGAGGCACTTGGGGACCCTTTACCTGCGTCAACTCCTGGGCTTCCCTCTCGGAGAGGAGTGGCTGGCTCTCCTGCAGCTGCAGTGGCCGGCCTTCCTGGCCTCCCGCAAGCAGCTCACCATGTGTGGTGCAGCCCATCGTCCCGGATGCTGGAATGGAAAGCTGAGGTCAGTGGTGACATCTTTGGGAAGACACAAACCACACACAAACACTCAGAACCTTAGAGAGGAACAGAAGGCTGCCACAGCACTGTGGCCTGGTGGGTGTGTCCATCCCTGCACCTCTGCTGAGCAGAGCCCCACCAGGACCACGCCTGGCTTCATGCTCATGAGAGTTTGCAATACTCTTAATACCCAGGGACTAATTCCATAACTACCCCTAAAGAAAAGAAAGGCATTTATCCAAGAGTGGTCCCTTTTTTTTTCTTTTTTTTTTTTTGGTACCAGGGATTGAACCCAGAGCACTTAACCACTGAGCCACGTCCCCAGCCCTTTTTACATATTTTATTTAGAAACAGGGTCTCACTGAGCTGCTTAGGGCCTCACCAAGTTACTGAGGCTGGCTTCGAACTTGCGATCCTCCTGCTTCAGACTCCTGAATTGCTGGGATCACAGGTGTGCGCCACTGTGACCGGCCAATTCTTCCCCACTTTGAGTAAAGACTGAATATTTGGAGCCTAAAACACAAGAACTGTTGAGACCTGGTGAAGTGTACATAAGACATCACCAGGAAACTTGAGGGACGTCTGGGCTGTCCCACAGAACACTGTTCCAGAGGGCACAGGAAATGGCCAGCCCCCAGAGCCAACTGAAGCCAGTGTGAGCTGCGCCAAGGCCGAGGGTGAGTCAGGGCTGCCCTCGGCCCAGCAGGGCTCGGCAGGATGTGGCCTGAGGCTGGGCTCCCATGTGCTGCTGGACTCCAGGAACACCTGCACACTGGTAATCTCGATAAAGACAGGGAAGCGGGCCATAAACAGGGGAAGTCCCCATGAAGTGTGGCTCCTGGTGGCTGCCCGTGGGGATGCCACCTGTCCTTTATTTAGAGAGTAGCTCCAACTGCAACCCCAGTACTTCCCAGACCAGACAAGAGCTGCAGTCGAAGTCTGACCTTTGTTCTTCTCCACAGCTCAAGCCATCTCAGGTGTGGAGCAGCTGGCCACGTGGGAGGAGGAGTGTTGGCCAAGCAGCCCTTTCCCTGGTGCAGGAGGAGGAACCGGTGACCTCCCTGACCTCCTCACAGCTGGACAAGGTGCAGCAGCCTGGAAACCACTGCTAAACGTGTTGGAAAAGAGTAGGAAAGAAAGCACATGGGAAGAGGGCACCTTGTTGGGCCTGACAGGCAGGAGCAAGTGGGTCAGGCTCAGGACTCCCCAACACTCTGGCCTCCTCTGTCCTCTCCAGGAAGACGCCAGGCACCTCCAGCACACACGCCATCTCCTCCAGTGTCGTTACTCCCACAGCCCTCCTTTCAAGGGAACCTCCCCCGAGAGTCCAGACTGTGCAGAACTGGCTTCCCCGCCAGGAGGAATGTGGCTTGGTCAGAATAGGCATGCAGGAGAACATGGGTTGGTTCTGAGCCAGGGGAGGTGAGGAGCACACTCAGGGAAGTCGCGCCCTTTAACTCACACCCACTCTGCATGTCTCAGTGGCCAGGTCTCACAGAACAGCACCTTTAGGATATATCACTTGCATGGGTGCTTGCCTATTTTGTTCTTAAAAAAAAAAGTATCTGCCAAGTGCTAATGTTATAGATGCTATCTGCAAAGCTCCCGGCAGCTTCAGGGTCCTGCTAATTAGCACTTCTCTGTAAGGAAACATCCAGGCACTGCCCTACAGCAGCTAGCGGGTGAGCAGCTCATGAGGCTGGTCCACAGGACAGACACAGATGTGTGCCACCGCTGTCATCTGCGTAAGCAGAGGATGGCAGGGCTGGGGATGGGACAGCACCACCTGCAGCATGAAAAGGCTCTGCCAGGTGCTGCCGGGAGGGCCCATCCCAGGCCCAAGGACCCCCTGTTGCCACACAGGCCTGCGCAGGGGTCTCACGCAGTCCCTGCATCTCTCCCCACAGCCTTGTTGGTCCTGGGTTGGTGTGAGCTCTCCCAAGAGCCTTTCACATGGGGCCCAGCTCCAGCACATCCTCTGGGCAGTGGGGCCCTGGTGCTGCTGAAATGTGGCTCGGCTTTCGTTCACACCCAAGCTGCAGGGAGACACTGACTGCATTCCAGCAGCCCAGACTGCTGCAGCACCCAGGAGGCTGAAGCAGGCGCGCTCTTCCTGGATATGACTAATCACCCACAGACCATGAGGAGCAGGAGGACCTTCTCCCTAAGCCGCAGGGTCACGTGGGACTCAGCTAGGCCGCAGGCTCCACACCCCCAGGGCGGTGGCCGACACAGGCATGCAGGGTTTTAGAGCATCTGAGGGGAAGAACGTGGGTCTGTGCAGGACGGTGTCTGTCTTCCCAGCACTAATAATCTCAGTTAAACAGAAGCAGCAAAAATGGCTGTGCCAACAAGGAGGTAAGGGACAACTGCACCTTCCTGGAGTACGGCGGCCTGAGAAGGCCGGCGGCCTGAGAAGGCCCTGAGTGAGGCCATGCTGGAGAGCGACCCAGACACTGGCCCGGGAGGCAGGAAGCCCCTCCTCACCCTGGAGGCTCACCTGGGCAGACTTCCCCTGGGCCCTGGCCTCAGGCCTCATCTGCTCTCAGGGAGATGCCCCTCTACCCAGCACCCAGGCTGTGTGGACATGGGAAGCCATGAAAACATGGCTCAGAAACCCTAAGATGTGCACGTGCACACCTCTCCACGGGGGCAGGACAGCACAAGGAGCCAGAACGGCAGCCGCAGTGCATGGCAGGACAGGCAGGGCAGACTCCAAGGGGTCAGGGGATGAGGACAGAGAAGCTCCGTGTGGCCAGGCTCTGGCTGCCCAAGAGCACACCACGCAGGGCACATGCGTGCAATCTCGAGGACCCGTCCAGGGATCCCTAAGAACCCCATCGCGTACAATGCTGCCTGTGCCTGCAGGGACCCTGTCCTGGGACCCCAGGGCTCTGTCATTGTCATGTGCAGCACGGTGCCGTACACCCAAGGAAGTCAGAAGTACTCTGCCTGGGAGGACAGCCAGGAGCACCCGACCCTGCGGACACTCCCCATGCACCACCTTGCCTCGTGCGGCCTGCTTGCCTGGTTCTGGGGATGCCAGGAGGGACCACAGGCACAGTGCTACGGAGAGCAGAAGTTCTGGGAGGCTCCTGACCCCAGTTCTGGGACACCTCGCTGAGCAGGTGTAGCACTAAGACAGAATCAGCCAACAAATGGCCCACAGAAAATGCTGAACAAGCTGCAGCCTCGGGATGTGCGAGTGGAGCACCTCACCGTGGCTGCCTTCCAAACCACACCCCGGGCAAACACACAGACACAGGACAAGACTCCAGGAGGACTCTGGAGGACTCCGAGGACTCAGAGGGAGGGAGCCGAAAAAGTCTAGGATCACAGACTACGGGGCTCTGGAGACAGAAGAGGAGTTCAGGTAGAGACGGGTGTACGTGAGAGCGGGTCTCCAGGGGAACACACAGGAGTGCTCCCTGGCTGTGATGAGGAGGCCCCTAACGGTGGCACAGACACAGAGACGGGGACAGAGGACTCCGCACAGACTGAGAGTGGGCATTCCCACCCAAGACGCCAGAACCCATAGTGCTCCAGCCCCCAAACACCCCAAGCCAAAGAGGACACCAGCAGAAAAGGCCACACCATGAGCTTTATTCATGTGCAGAACTTATGACAAAGATTGTGAAAAAGTACCCTGGGGTCATGTGTATAAGGTGAATGTAAAACATGAATTAATTTGGTTTGACTTGGGTCCTGGCCTCAAGATATCTCACTATCTATGCAAATATCCCCAAAGCTGGAAAGATTCAAAATGCAAAACATCTGCGGTCCCCAGCTTTGCAGATAAGGATATGACACCTACACTATCTTCAGATCTTTTCGTGCAAACTGGAAACGATTTTAAACTCTAAAGGTAACACTGAGGATTCTAAACAGAAAAGCAGCGATCTCCAACCGCACTTCCCCAAGGCCATGCAGTTCTGTCTGCCCACGCCCTGGGTCCTGCTCCTGAACTTGGCACTGCCTCCCCCTGTGCCTGAAGCGCCTCTGCAGTCCTCTGGAAAACTCGGCCTGCAGACATGCGACACTGCCCTCACGTGGCTGTGCGGACACACTGCGCCTCCACCAGGCTGCACCCAGGGGCCTCAGGCATGGTTCTCGCCTCCACTGCCCCAGCACCTCCAGCTCCCAGCAGGAAAAACAAAGAAGCTGGACACACAACAGCAGGCACGACGCCCTGTGCTCAGGGCACGACCAGTCCCAGCTACTCAAGGCTGTCTTCCCCGCTGGGGCTTCCTTCAGGATGTCTGCACGAGGACCACGCCAGGGCTCGTCCCATTCCATCAGCTGGAAGTGTGCACAGCAGCCATGGAGAGGGGGGCCGGGGCTCAGGGAGGGCTGCCAGACCACCAGGAAAGCAGTCCTGGGATCATCAGCACAACCGGGAGAGAAGGGAGGAAGGAGAGAAAGGAGGACACACACGCGCGGCAGGCTGCAGACTGGCCAAGACAGCAGCTTCCCACAGGCTCTCTCCTACCCAGCGGCCAGAGACTCCATGACCCAACGGGGCACTGCCAGGGCAGGCCACCAGCACCAGAGGC
>JAJEJO010046206.1:0-20301 GCA_020662805.1 Glaucomys volans | reverse complement strand
CCACCCTCCTGCAGGCCCCAGGGACCGTCTCCTTCCTTCCCTTGTGTTTTGTTTGGGGAAGGCAGACGATGCCCCTCGAGGAGGAGGTGTCCCGGAACCAGAAGCTGAGCCGTGATCCAGGGCAGCACTTGAGCTTGAACTCCAATCCAGCCCAGCCCGGCTGATCTTCAGACAAGGCTGCCTTTGCTCTGGGCTATTTTTAAGTTCCCTCTTCTCCCTCTGCCTCTCCTAGAGGCAGAATCACTTCGGGGCCCCCCTGATCGCTTTCTCTGAGCAGTTCTGTCTACACATGATGACATCCCATAATGCTTATCCACTTCACGTGTGTCAGTCTGTGGGTTCAGTCCCATTGCAGGGCTGAGCACCGTCAGCCCAGTCCAGCTTCGGAACACCACCCCCAGGTCCCTGGAGCCCATCAGCACTTGGGTCCCAGGCCACCCCAGCTGGAACCCCGCCTCTGCTTTCCATCCCTACAGACTTCCTGTCCTGCACATTTCATGTGTGCGGGATCATGCGGTGCTTGGCTTTGTGACTGGCTTCTTTCCATGCCCATGGAGTCTCCAGGCTCGTCCGAGTTGAAGCAAGGGCCACACTGCACTCCTCTGTGTGGCTCATAGAGGTTCCATCATGTGGAAAGGCCATCCACTGTCATCTCTCTCAGTTGACAGACTCCTGGGTTATTTCCACTGTGGGGCCAACGTGAGTGAACACAGTGCTGTGAACACTGGGGCCCAGTGTGGGTGGACACACGCCTGCCGCCATCTTGGAGACCCGCCTAGGCGTGGACTTGCTGGGTCTCATGGTGACTCTCTGGTGATGTCCTTGGAGACCTGCCAGAGTGGTTTCCACTCCACTTCCATTCCCTGTGCAAGTGTGAGGGTCTCAGTTTCCACATCCTTGACCACACTGCTCCTGCCCACTGTATTGACCAACATGAATGTTATGGTTCGTTTGTCAAAGTCGGCAAAAGAAAAACTGAAATCCCACTGGGATTCTCAAGGCGACTGGGTTGAACCTATTTGGTCCATCTCTGTTGTTACGTTCAAGTATGAGCCTCTCTGTTAATGAAATGAGAAACTCCTGTGCTGTCACCCCTGCTGACCCTGGGTCACACTCACCCACGTTGCACAGAGGACCTGAGCTCCGTGTGACATTCACAGTGGGTAAGGATGACTGAGAGCCACAGTGAGGGCACAGGAGGGGGCCATAGAACATTTGCTGAATGTGTGAACGACTGAGTGGATGAACGGGAGGTTGGATGGATGGATGAATGGGAGAGCAAGTGCCTGAAGGAATGGATGAGGGGTTGAAGGAAACCCAGGCCAGGAGTCACACCATAGGAACTTGGCCTTGGGGTGGGGCTGCAGGTGTCCTAGCACAGGCCCCGTGCGGGAGGCACGGACAATCTCCACCTCTGCTTCCTGCGCTGACCTTTCACCTGCAGTGTGCTGCAGCCTGGATCTTCCTCGCTCCTCAAATTACGTTGAACATCCTGCAACCAGGCGGTAGGAGAGGCCACCTGAGGAGGGACCTGCTGGCAGGTAGCTCTACTGGGGGCCAGCACAAGTCATTTCTCAGGTTCCCTCTCCACCCCTCCTCTCATCCTCGCTCCAGGGAATCAGGCTGAGATATCCTGAGCTGCCCTGTGCACAGGCCCCAGGGGCCGAGATCCCACAGTGTCCCAGCCAACAGACAAGAAGCACCCAGGCCCAGCCACACAGGATCCTGCCAAGGCCACAGAAAGAGCTGGAGGCGGATCCTACCAGCCAGCCTCCATGGAGGCCAGAGCCCCAGCCTCCTCAGAGGCCTTAGCTAGCTTGAATCCAGATGCTCAGAGACTGACATCAACTGTGTGGCTGTGGTGGTGACAGGGGTAGAGTCACACAGTCAGTGACGATGAGTGCAGCCCCAGGCTTGGGGTCTCCCTGTCCTGCCCCTGCTCCCAGCCCCAGGTCCACTCATAGACAGTTCTTCCTTCCAGCATCTCCAGGTCAGTGAGGAACGTGCCCAGGTAGATGGGCATCACTGGCGATGACAAGCAAGGCCCAGGGCCCTGTCCTGAAGGCTTCTCAGCCTGACCCTAGCCCACCTGGCCTCCTACTCATTGCAGCCTGGGAACTTTTAGCCACCTGTCCCAAGTCCCCCTCTTTACCTCCATAGTGCCCCATGTGTCTCTGGTCATCTCAGGCTGGCAAGGTTACATGGCCCCTGACCACCCCCTCATCCCTAAGAACTCTGCCAGGACCTTCAGCTCCTCCCCCCAAAATGCCAGCTGGTTGGGTGTGGCTCTACCTGGGTTCAGAAGAGGCCACTTGTAATGGGGCGTTTTAGGCTCTGGGAGACAGGGCTGGAGGGGGTCACTGTCCCCTCAGCCCTTCACCCCTCCTCTCACACAGGCCCTCTGTAGCCCCAGGTTGGCTCCCCATCACCTGAGTGTAGCTCCTGGGGCCCTCCTGAAACAGCCCCCACCCATTGGCCTGTGCCTATCCTTCCCAACACCCACCTCAAGGGGTTGGGTTCAGTGGTGTCACTTGTCCACTTAGTGACCCCTTCTGCTGGGACCAGCATCCCCAGAGCTGGGAGCACAGCAGCTCCCAATACAAACTCCTGGCAGTCCTCATCAGCCTATGTCCAGCGGTAGGTCCAGGGGACCCTATTGGCTGAGGACGGCAGGAGCCAGGCGTCCATCAGCATGGCTCCCACGGGACGTGAGGCTGGGGAGGTGATTGTGGGGAGCCTGCAGGAGGCCTTCCCCTGCCCCCATTCTTACAGGGCTTCTGGCTTGTCTCCCATCCCCTGGCCTGCTCCTCTCCATCTGGCTCCAAAATGCAAGGCCAGAGAGCTGAGCCCACCATCTCCAGGTGCTGTGGGTTGACCCTGGGCAAGTGTCACAGAAGCCCTGCCCGAGACTGACCGACTCTGGGCTGCCTGGGACACCCTCCCTGGGGGTCTGGTGCAGTTCCAGAGGCTCCCAAGGGGCCTCACAGTGCTTTGTGATTTCTAGGGTCTTGGTTCCCCGTCAGCCTTCCCCAAGCTCCACGGGGACAGGGGGCCCAGTTCGGGGAGATCCCGTTTACACACCGAGGCGATGCCTCAACGGCCCACAAGGGACCTGCTGGCACTCAAGTACCTTCAGGTTGGGGTTTGAGTCATGCTGGTTACTGAGCTCCAACCAGAGTCCAGGAAGCCCCTGTACCAGCCCAGCTTGCAGCCCCCTGCTCCCTGAGCTGCTCCTGCAGGTCTGGCTGCCACTGATGCTCAGGCTTTGAGCCACCTGAAGGCCACCCTGTCCAGTGATCCCACTGACCTACTGCCTTACTCCCCTCAAGACAGAGGACTTCAGAGGGTAATCAGGTGCATGGGGGGCATGAGAAGCCCCCCCAGGAGGGGCCGTGAAAGGAAGCCTGAAGCACACTCCCAGGCCCACCGCTGTCCTTGCAAGGGCAGCAGCTGCAAATGCCCTGCACTCTTAGCTCAAAGTCGCACCCACACCCAACCATGGGAGCAAACTCCACTGTGCTGCCTCCGAGGCCTGCAGGCTCCTCAGGAGCCCCAACACTGGAGAGCGCACCTTTAAGCGGGAGCTGGCGCCTTTGCAGACCCCAGCAGAGCTCCCCCCACAGCCTGCCTGCCACACCCTCGGTCCTGCGGAGAACACTGTGCAATGAACTGAGAGCTCCAAGTCCCATTCTGCTCACGTTTATTTTTGCTGGAATTCTGCCACCTGCTTTGCCCAGCCCGACCCATCCAGAGCTACCCAGGGGTCCTGCCACATCACAGAGCAGAAAGGCTCCTGAAGCCAGGCTGCTGGGGAAACAGCCCACCTGGGGTATTCAGATGGAGAACTAAGCTGGTATCTGAACCTTCCTAACGCCCAGCATCAAGGTGGAAGCCAGGGCTCTCAGGGACCAGGGAGAACCCTGTTTTCCAGCAGGCAAGGCATCCAGCCTCAGGTCCTAACTAGGCCACTGGGAACATGCAGTTTGCCCTGCATGTCTGCCAGAGAAAGATGCAGCCAAGTCTCAGGCTCAGCCCTGGGATGGTCAGGGCCACCGAGTGCTGTCACTAACAGGAGCCAAGGACCGAGAACATAGGGACTTCCAGCTCAGAACAGGCCTCACGAGTGACTTGAGACAGGATCGTGGCACATCACAGGGAAGGGTTCACGTCCACTCTGGGAGGAGGGTCGGCTGTCCCGTGGCCCTCCGCCCCCTTGGCACTCTGCAATCGTTGCAGGGCCTCCATCTGTCGCCGTTTCTCCTTGGCCCTCTTAATGACCGTCTGGAAGAGCCTGCAAAAGAGCTGAACAGACGGCGGGGAGTCGTCGTTGCCAGGGACGGGGTAGGTGATGAGACAGGGGTTGCAGTTGGTGTCCACGATGCCAACCGTGGGGATGTTCATCTTGGCTGCATCCCTCACAGCCACGTGGGGCTCGAAGACGTTGTTGAGCGTGTGCAGGAAGATGATGAGGTCAGGTAGGCGGACTGTGGGGCCAAAGAGGAGTGGGGCGTTGGTCAGCAGGCCCCCCTTGAAGTAGCGGGTGTGGGCATACTCGCCGCAGTCTCGGGCTGTGTTCTCGATCAGGTGTGTGAACTGCCGGTTGCGGCTCACGAACAGGATGATGCCCTTGCGGTAGGCCACGTGGGCAGTGAAATTCAAGGCCAGCTGGAGGTGTGATGCCGTCTGCTCCAGGTCGATGATGTCCTGGTCCACGCGGCTCCCAAAGATATAGGGCTCCATAAACCTGCCAGAAACCCCACCGAGGGTCACAGGTCAACCTGTAGTCCTCTCGGGCACCTGGGCTGGGAGGCACAAATTGCATCTACTTCCTGTGCTGGCCTCTGTCCAGTGAGTGACAGGTAGGGGCACAGGGCTGAGCAGGCTGGCAGCCAGGCTGTAGGCCCCTCATGAGCCTCAGCTCATGACAATCTATCCTACCCTCTGTCTCTTCCCATGGGAAGCCGGTAGGACTGACCCAAGTGAAAGTCTGATGTTCTAATGTCAAACATCTGACCGGTAACTGCTCATCTCCACAGCCTTGGAGGCCCTGCTCCATCCAACACAGGCGGGAGGCCCTTGCTCTCCCTGGCCTGCCTCTGAACCTGCGAGCCTTCACCAACCAGCAGGACTGACCAAAGTTTTCAGGCTCCTGCCAAGACACACAGGAGAGTTTAACTGCCCTTGTGGTGCTTGGAGATCCCACCAGTACCAGCCCAGGTCAGGAAGGCCCTGGGCCCTCCTGGGAATCACCCTTGGGACACCCTGGCCAGGGGCTTCAGCTACCTGTGCCGACAGCCAGCTTTGTGTCCCAGGTGTACACGGGCATCAAAGAGGCTTTTCACGGAAAACAGCTCCTTGACGTTGAAGAAGTCAGAGTGTCTGAGGGGCTCCTCCAGAATCTTGCGGTGGGCCTCTAGGGTAGAGAGAAGAGGAAGCTGTGGTCTTGCACCCTGGTCCATCCAGCAATCAAATCTCCTTGAGTGGAGGCCACAGGGCCAGAGAGGGGAGAAGCCAAGCAGCCCAAGATGCAGGAAATACCCCAGGAAGCCACAGTGGCCTTCACAAGAAACAAGGCTGGACCCAGGTTCAGATAGTGACCCTGCTCGTGGGTAAACCGGGTCACTACCATCCCATGGTGTCCTTGGAAAACTGAACATTAAGGGAGACGGCCCAGCAGGCTTCTGGGGTCTCTACGGCTCTCCCAGCCACCAGGCCTGGCTGGAGGGCTCAGGTGCCTCGCTGGAAATTCCTCCCCGTGAGCCCAGCAAGGTGGACGGCCTGGTGATTAGGGGTCCCTGGGGCCACGTGAGCAGCACAGGGCTCCCTGCCTAGCGCAGGCACTGGCTTGGCCCTGGACGGCCGCTCTCCCATCCGGGCAGGCTCTGCCATGCGCGCGGCTGCAACCAGCGCGGGCCGAGGGTGACCGCGCGGCGCCGCGCCTCCCCGCCCGCCAGCCCACGCGCCGGGCCCGTTACCGCAGTCCTCGGGCTCGCTGGCCGCGGGGGCCGGGGCGCCCGCGAGCGTCCTGCCGGGGCCGGGTGTCCGCAGCCATCCGGGCCAGCGCCTGCCGGGCCGCGCACCTGCAGAGAGAAAGCCTGCCGGTGCCGCGCCCGCCCGCGCTCCCGCGCCCCCAAGCCCCGTCCCCTCCCGGCTAAGCCGCTCACCCGCGCGGAGCAGCCGGGGGAGCGCGGGCGCCATAGCGGCGGGCTGGAGGACGGACGGGCGGACGGACACACGGCGTTCCTCCTCGCCGCTCGGGGCAGCAGCGCCACCTGCAGGCCCGGAGGACCCGCCCGCCTCCAGCCCAGGGGAGGCGCGCTGCGCAGAGTCCCAGAGGAGGCCGAGTCTG
The DNA here is from genome assembly GCA_020662805.1 of Glaucomys volans. Lineage (NCBI taxonomy): Eukaryota > Metazoa > Chordata > Mammalia > Rodentia > Sciuridae > Glaucomys > Glaucomys volans. The sequence goes on along the minus strand of JAJEJO010046206.1, from coordinate 13,952 downwards.
CGCGGTCGCGCGCTGGGCGTCGGGGTTCGCGCGCCCTCCCCCGCTGGACATGGCTGCAGGAACCGGTCACTGGTCGCGCCGCTCGACCCCGCCTGCAAAAGTGCAGGGCAGAGGCCTGGGGTGCAGCTCAGTGGAAGAGCACTTGCCTAGCATGCGCGAGCCCGGGGTTCTTCCCCAGTACCCCGCGCTCAATCAAGTGTGAAAGTGCGGGCTGTTGAGGCCCACATCCCTCGTGGGACCCCTTGGGCGGGGGACCCTCGACTTCAGCTCCAAGTCCAGAGCAACCTCTTGTTCTAAAAGATCGTGTTTGATGTTTAAACAACGTGTGATTCTGTGAACTTAGCGAAGTCTTGGGTCTAAGTGTAGTTGGGGGGGGGGGGGGGAATTGGCCGGGTCACAGAGCACCAAATTGTCGCGTGCCAAGTGGCGTTTAGCACTCAAGCCCCGTCAGTTTGCTGGTGAAGTCCCGGGCCCTGATTTCATTCTCTCCAATCGGTTCCTGCTGCGTTTCGGCGCAGCGCCGGGGTCTCCTGGAGAGTCCCGTGAAGACACCGGAGCCACGCAGTGTGCAAAGGTTTCGGGCTTCTCCGCAGGACAGTCTGAATGGACTTCCTCGCCGTCCTGGATCTGTCTGGTCCTTTGTCATTCGCCAGGGGAAGGTTCTAGACTTGCCTGTCGAGGGGCCTTGGCGCTTCCAGCGGCGCTTTTAACTTGACTGTCCCGGGTCAGGTGACGCCGTCGCTTAGCAACAGGACGCTACGCCCGCTGCCCTGGCTTGTCCTGTCCAAAGCCGGTTTCCTGCTAGAGGCCAAATGTCGGAGGAAAACCCCCAAGAGTGCGCAGAGCCAGTGGAGCCGAAGACGGCGACCACTCTGGAGAAGACCAGCGACTACTACAGCGTGTGCCAGCACCTGCCGGTCAGGTTCAATAACCCGGGGTGGTTTCGCGGCTACAGGTAAGGGGGCAGGTAAGGGGGCGGGGGTGTCTGGGTCCACCGCAAGGGCACACAGGAGAGGCCGCGCCTCGGGTGCGCAGGGGTACCCCAGCGGGCTCTGGCGCTGGGCTCGGGTAGTCCTGGATGAGAGAAGCTCCTCCCCAAAGACCCCCAAGTTCCTGGCTACCGAAGTCAAAAGGAGCCTGAGGTCAGCCTGAGCCTTGCTATCATGACTAACAGTAAGCGCCCCCAGGCTTCCCACACAGGAGTCAGGACGTGGGGATTTTGGAGACCCACCCGCTCCAAGTAACAAAACTCATTCTGGTCCCAGCTCCACAGTCCTGTGACCAGGATGAGTCTCCTCTCCTCCCATCCTGAAACTGTTAAGATGTGAGTGCTGGCAGTGGGGACTCGCCAGGGCCCTGAGGGTCTAGGACATGACTGGAAACTGAATTGCTGCGGGGGAGGTGTGGGCACCCTCTGCCCCCACATTTTCCTGTGTCCACTTTCTGGTAGAGACCACTGCCACCTAGAGAGACAACTCCCCGCCTCTAGTGTGGAGCACCGCTGTAGTGGGAGCCCACAGCCTGCCTTGCAGTGGAGCTGCCTGCAGCCGGCAGGGCCGTGTTCCAGGCACACTCCCTTCATCTGCACCTGGCAGGGCATGGGGTGCACTGGAAGCAGAGGGACCACCTGGGAGGCAGGGTCTGAGCTGAGTGCAACTAACCTGACCAACCAGTAACGGCAGGTGCCAAGGCCGGCCAGGGTTGAGGACCTTCTGAACGCTCTTGAAGAGCTGGAAGGAGCAGGGGCTTTGGCCAGCAGAGGAGACCAGCGGGCAGGCCTACCAGGGCTTTCTCCCTGTGTGTGATGGAGGCCCCTGTTTATGCTGTGTCACTGGCCGGGATACATTGCTCTCCTTGGGGGCATCACCAACAAAGCCCCATCAGGCAAGTCCTGTAGGGCTGTGGCTCAGGCAGACTGAGAACGAGTGAGGAAACCATATCTCCTCTACAGGACCAAGGAGATGGTCTCCCTGTACAGGACCAGTAACCAGGCTTACGGGAGCAGAGCACCCACTGTGCACGAGATGCCGGTAGGTGGAAGCAAATGGCACTTGGGGGATGTGTCTATAAGAGGACAGACCCTGGAAAAGGCAGCATTCCCTGAGTGTGAGGGGTGGAGGTGGGGGGGACCCCAAGTTTCAACATTACTAAGGGCAGAGGAACCTCAAACCATGTTGGAACAGGGCAGAGTAGAAAGAGGCGAGTGAATGCATTCACAGGGAACATGTTTTCCAGAACAGGAAGAGTGCGTGTGGGTTTGCTTCTCCATCGACTTTGTCCCACGTAATACAACAGGTGCACACAGCCATCTCTCCAAGCAGTCAGGTCTGAGGCAGGTCACTGGAGAACCCTTTTCTCTCTGGTCTTAAACTTTGTGTGAAACCCTCACTTGTGACCACGAGCTGAGGTTGCAGGAGCTGGGCGGGTGGGCAGGCACAGGATCTGGGCCTCTGAGGGGTGATTCACACCCAGGGGAGCCAGACACAGAGCCTCACCCCCTGCATCCCCAGGTCACTGGGGCCACCCATTTGGGGGTGAGAATGTCATGGGGCCCCCATACCCATCATGTTAGAAGACCGGAATAGTAGAGCTTTTGTGAGAACACCATTTGCCCAAAATGTGTCTGGGACACTCCGGAGTCACTCTCCCAGAACCAAGGACTCTGGCTTTCCCCTGGGCTCAGGCATTTCCATGAAAAAGAGACACACCTGTGTAGATCCAGATGTTTCCGCTTTTTAAAAATGCCATGTAGAGGGGGATGCTCTTCTTGTAAATTGTGGGAGTTCTAAATCACTGGTGTCCCCAGGCTTTGGGTTGTGACATGCCTGGGGATCACAGAGACACGTTTTGAGGGAGTTTTTCCTGTCTCATCCTCGTGCTCTGTCTGGAGCTGCCCAAATATGGATGCTGGACTCGGTGAGCAGCTGATGTTTACCTTATTGTGGGAGCAGAAATGAAAGGACCTTCCGTCTTTCTCAAAGGCAGAGAAGGAATTCATTCTGTGACACTCATGGTGGATACATTTGTCAGAACCCACAGCGGGAACATGGAGGGAGCCCGGAGGTACACTGTGGACGTTGGTTGGTAACAAAGTATTGATACTGGCTCATTCGTAACAGATGTGCCCCGGGATGCAAGATGTTCGGTCGTGCACTTCAGCTGTGCTTTGCTGTGACGGACACATCCTGGGCAACAGCTCAGAGGAGCGGAAGTTTATTGTAGCTCATGGTTTCAGAAGTTCAGTCCATGGTTGCAGGCTCCATAGCTCTGGGCCAGAGGTGAGGTGGAAAATCTTGGCAGAAGGGTGTGCCAGAGGAAAGTTGGTCAGCTCGGGGCAGCGGGGAAGCAGAGGAGCCAGGGAGAAAATAGAGTTCCTAAGGGCGCACCCCTGGACCTACTTCCTGTCACCACACCCCACTTGCCTGCAGTTTCCACCCAGCAGTGCATTCAAATTGTGAACTGGGAGCTTAGGTTGCTGCTCTCCCGTCCCATCACTTCACCTCTGAACTTTCCAGCCTCGTCTAATAGGAGCTTTTTGGGGGACACCTCATGTCCAACAGTAACGAGGGGGAACTGTGTGTGAACCGGTGGGAGGCCATCTGGCAACTCCCTGTACTTCCAGCTCAATTTTTCTGTAGATCTAAATCTTTTAAAGTCTTTAAAAGGTGTATGGAAATTTTTTGCACTTGCTTCCTGCTGACGAGTCAAAACATTAAGTGATGTTTGACGCTGGGACAGTCAAGGATGGGTCACCTCTCTGGGGCATAACACCTAGCTGTGGAGTCTCAGGGCCACCTAATGATGCTGTCCTGCTGGGGCCATTCTTGCCTCTGGGCTCCTGCCCACATGATGGCTGAAGGATATGGAGAATGAGTCCAAGGACATTTTCCCTCTTGGCAGCTCTCCCCTCCAGGCCACGCCTTGCCAAGGTTAAACTAAAGTTCCCCGCCCCCCATCCCACCCGCAGTGCTGGGATGAACCCAGGACCTTGTCATTTAACCCCCTGGGCCTCAGCCAGAGTGAAGGAACACAAAAGGAACTGCACCTGATCAGCACCTGACTCCCACCCTAATGGGTCACCTGACCCCAATACAGTGAGCTCTACCCTCCAGTCCCACCCTAAATGGACCCTGCGTAACCCAGAGCCTGGCTTCAGCCCGCTGCCATTTTCTGCCCTGAAAATGAGCCGCGCCAGGGTTCCACCCGTCGACTCCCCTGCTGACATGCTGATGGAGGTTGGCTTCCCGCCTTCGTCCTGTGTGTGTCATTTGTACTAACCGCGACCTCACCATGCCTCTGCAAGAGAGCTCAGTGCTACTTGGCCTTGGCGAGGCAGCCCCTCCCCAGGGCCCTGGGTTGGTGGGTGTGAGCACAAAAGGACGGAAGCAGAGCTCAGCGGAGTTAGAGAAGCCTTTACTCCTCCTCGGACCTGGTCGCCTCTGGGACCCATTTTCTGGATGGGGAAAACAGCCCTCAGTTACAGGGGGGATTTTGGTTTCATAGGGTACAATATTGGAAGCCGTGTGCGTGCAGCTTTGACCGTCAGGGGCTAGATGAACAGGTTAAAACTTTAATTTAGGAGGGTGATTGTAAAAAGGTTGAAACTCGTTGTCTGGGGACATAAGAGTCCCGACCCCAGGGATGAGCACTCAATCTTGCCCATTGGTATTTAGGACTAAATTGTCATGGGGGAACATCATGGTTTAGGTCCCAGCATTCAGTATCCGCCCCTTTCCCCCAGGGCCCATTGTTATCAGGAAAGAATGCACTGGGAGAGGTTAATGTCTGGCCAATTTCCCCTCCCTCCTCCTGAGCCACACTGTCCCTCCGTTTTTCTTGGGGAGCTGTCTTGTAGGAATATTATTTTCCATAACCCTTCAGTGGGGTGTGGGCATTGGACAATTTTAAAGCTCTGCAGATGGTTTTAATCCAATTAACATTGCCACCACTGCTGCAGTTCCTGTGACTGTCCCCAGAATCCGTGTGCTGAAGTGTTGGTCCCCAGGGTGCACTGTTGGAAAGAGCAGAACCCTGAGGTGGGGCCTACAGGAGATCTTGAGGTCACGGGAGGTGTGCCTTTGAAAGGGATCCTGGCATGGTTGACCCTCTCTCCTGCTTCCTGGCTCCTGATGTGAGCAGTTGTTCCACCGCGCTCCCCTCCATTGATACCTGGCACCTCCACCCAGAGGTCCAAAGCAATGGGTCTGCCTCAATTTGGACTGAAATTTAGAAACGTGAGCTGAAGTAAACCTTTTCTCTTTACAAGTTAATTATCTCAGGTATTTTGTTAGTACATCACAAAACTGACCAATACACCTACTGACAGACGTTATTTTATTCCACAGAACACTGAAATTCAGAGAGATCCAGTAACTTGTGCGGCACAGCGGTTGGGAATAGCTGACCCGAGGGTCACTCCAGGCCTTTTAATGCTCACCCGTATCACACACAGGCCTGGAAGTACCTCCCGCAGGTTGTCCCATATCATCTTCTTCCTCTTATGTGGTAGTGAGAGATCACAGTTAACAGTTACCCCTGGACAGGAGGCGCAACTCAGGGTGCTCAGGCCCACCCTGGCCTCTTTGCTTCTGAGGAATGGAGATGGCATTTTCTTACAAATTCTTCTTCTTCTTCCAGAATTGCCTGCCTGCTCTGTAGGATGATTGGGTAGCATTGATCCTCATGTTCTCTTCTCTCTTCCAGAAGGTATTTTATCCGTGTTCGACTAAATTTTCCAGACAAATTTTAGCTTGTGGGGTGTTCCAGGACAGTTCTTTCAATGTCTGCATGGAGAAGAGCTTGGTGACAGGCCCTGACAACTACATCACCCACTGCGACCGGCTCAACTTCCACCCCAGTTACAACGTCAGCAAGCCGTCCATCTGCGACTAAGGGGGCCCAATGCCCCTGCCTGCGTCTTCCGACCCAGCTCCCACCTTCCGGAGCATCGTGGTCCTGACCATGAGTCTGCCTGGCTGTGAAGGTGCAAATTTCACTGCTTTCCCTGAAAATATTTTTCCTTTCTGAAAGAGAAACGTGCAATAGGCTGTGGTGCTGTGTTTTTGTTCGTTTTGTTTTGCTTTCTATTTTACATCCTGTAGCCATATGTCAGGGGCAGGCAGGGTGCAGGGGTGGACTGGGGTGGGCCACCTTCAGTCTCTGGACAATGGGATTCTCTGTATGAATTTTAAAATTTCAAAGAAAAGTGAAGGCAGTCAGGGAATAACCAGCGTTTTCCTAGGTGGAGGAAGTAGCTACACTAACTTTTGTATCTCTGTGGTCCCAAATCAGTGTTTGCCGAGCCTCAAGGTCTGCGATAAGAAAAACATTTTCTTTTCGGTAACAGCGTAGATCTTTCAGACACAGTTTTACCTCCTTCGTGACAGTAAGCTGTGCTCATGTGCTCAGTGTTTTGGAAAACACTGAATCTAAAATGAAGAAATTGTTACATGCCATCCACAGTAGCTTTTTTACAGAAATCTTTGCTCACGGGGATTCTGCTCCTTTATAAGTTAGGGAAGAAGTTAAGCCTTATGGCTGGCTACTCCTCAGTATGAACTTGTCATTATTAATACACAAAAGGGAACGTTTGGCAGCATTCTGAACGTCCAGTTTGGAATGGAAATGGCTTCCAGAGAAAATCAATGTGGCTAATAGAAAAGATAGAAAGCAATGCCTGAAGCCAGGGTCCGAGCTGGAGAACCCACACTTCAGTGTCAAACCGAAAATGGGTTTTACAGTCCTGAAAAATGCCCAGATGCCAATAACCCTTCCAGTTTGGCCTCCATTTAAGTAAAAAGACAGAAAATGCTTGGTATCACCAGCCAGATTTCTAAGCTTGCTGGCAAGGACGGAAGGCAGCCTCTGTGATTCCAAGCATCAGGCCAGTCCAGGTGAGGTGGAGGCGTTGGGAGCACCCGCCTGCTGCCACGGCACAGCTGTCCCAGGAAAGCAGGCATCTGGGGAACCGCTGCACTCGACCGAACCAGGCCATTCCAGGCCAAGGGGAAGGTAGGGACCTGGGCTGGGATCACTGGTCTGTAAACGATGGGTGGCAGCACAGGTGCTGGGCTCACCTGCAAGCCTCAGGGATTTGACTCTGGCATCACGGTTGGGCACGGAAATGCTTCACTGGCTGTGCCCAGTAAGTGACTTCTTAACAGCTGCTGGGTGAATGCAAACTTAGACACCGTACATTATTGTAGTGTCTGAAAAGACTAGAACCCCACGGAAGTCTAATTCAACATGCACGGTTGTCTTAGTCTGTTTTCTGTTGCTTTAACAAAATGCCAGGTACTGGGAGACTTATAAAGGTTAGAGGTTTATCTGGCTCACAGTTGTAGAGGTTTATGTCCAGAAAACAAGTGCTTCTGTGGAAACCGAATCACTGTCACGTGATTGCTGAAAGCGGTGAAGAGGAGTTAGAAGGCAATTCCCATCATCTCAAGAACAAGGCTGGAGGAAGCCCCCAGCACCCCTGGAGAGGGTCATTTACCAGGACACATCTGTTAAGAGCCGGAGGAAACCCGCACACCACACCTACTGCACCTGCATCAGGAGGGCCCTCTATCAGCATTAGACAAGCCACACCCTCCGGTGGCCACAAAGCCTGACCCCAGAGGCATCAGGGAGCAGCTGAGTAGGAGGCCCAAGTGCACCAGCCCGAGACACTGCACCTCCACACGCAAACCAAGGAAGCGATCCCTGAGGGCTGGTTCTGGAGCGTGCTTCCCAGCACTGCACGCCAGCTGGGGCTGTGCACGTGTGCTTGGACCGCCAGGAGGAAACGCAGCACCGGCACGTGCCTCTACCTGTGTCTCATGGACATGCATGGACCTGAACACATGGACCTGTGTACACTGCGTGTAAGTGTGGAGCATGCTGACGAGAGCTGATGGCAGGTCTTAGGGGTGCCGTCTCCCCAGGGGGCAGCAGCTCCAGCCTGCACTGTACTGAGAGTCTCAGTGCAGAGGACCAGGAACCCCAGTGAAAGTGAGCCAAGCTCAGCCAGAGCTTGGAGGAGTGGCCTCCCCCGCAGGGCATGGGGCGCAGGGGAGAGGGGCTCTGGGCCCTTCGGGCCAGGCTGCCCAGACTCTGCGGAGGGCAAACCACATAACCACAGAGGCTGATTTGTTGGTGATGCTTGATTTATTCATAAAAAAAAATTCTTATGTACAAAACAAGATGATTTGTTTCTAAGAATTAAAAGCACTCTTTAAAAAATTAAATAAAAGTCAGGACATGGATTACATGGAGCGGTTTTTCTCATAAGCACTTAAGTGAACAAATACACCACAAGGAAGCTATCACACGCACATCAGGACGCTCGGGACCACAGCTTTGCCCACCAGACCCTCCCTGTGGGCAGGGGTCTGCGCTTGGGCAGAGAAGCGGGTTCCTATGAAGACCCACATCCACGTTAGAACTGACATCATCCGGCTGCACAGCAGACTGCCTCACAGCTGAACCCGAGTTGCAGAACTTGGGGTGACTGGGGGCAATCACAGTGTGGATGCTGTGACCATCAGTGCCCAGCCCGGCCTGTCCCCACAGTGGCCACGGGTACCTTGCTACCACAGGGCAGAGTTGAGGAACCCAAAGGAGCATCACTTGGCCTTGACCCAGAGGACCAGTGGCCACAGCCTGCAAGCAAGGCCCTTCTCCTGCCCCGAGAAGTGGCCTGCAGGTCGCCATGGACAGCACTGGCTCTGCCATCAGTCAGACCCGACTGGGCTCCAGCTCCTGGATGCAGGTGTGGAGTACGCGAGGCCTGTCCCAGCACTGAGCTCCGGCCAAGGTGTCTGGGGCTAAACCACCTCCTTGCTGTGCTTATTCACTCGTGTGCACAAACCAAGAGGGGGACAGTCAAAACGCACATGTGGTGTTATCTCTCAGAACCATGATCAAAACAGGAGAAGAGCAGCTCTGCTCTGAAGAGAGGTTCACTTGGATGGTAGCATCACCTCGTGACTGCAGACTGGACCCCGAAGGCCTGGGCTGCAGAGTGCTCCGCATCTCAGCGGGGTCTCACGAGGCAGGGACTCGCTGGTCAGTTCGAGTGCTGGCCACTGTGCTTCGAAACGTTTCCTAATCCAGGGCTGCAATTGCTGTGCCGCTCGGGACCAGTGTGGCCTTCATTAAAAGCACTTCTGACAGACGCTTGGTCATTCAGTGCTTCCCAAGGAGGGAGGCCCCTGCCTGCCCAGCCTGGAACATCTGAACCATCCACCGGGCAGAGTCCCGGCCAGGAAGACCCTCGCTGTGATGGAGAGAACAAAAGGCGTGCTCATCTATGGCTCCCGTGCGGACCACAGGAAGCGCAGTTAGGGACACCCTTCACAATCAAAAGACCATGTTTTCCAAAAATATTTTTTACAGCACTTTAAATAATTTACAAAAAGCTAAAAAAATCATTTACCAGGACACATCCGTTAAATAAAAACATCGCTTCTCGTCAGTGTACATATGTACAGGGACCCCGCGAGTCCAGTCTGCGAGCCAAGTGCTCCCCGTGAGGCATGGCTCTCCACGGGGACGAGGCCAGGCGCGATCACAGCTTGAGGACTCTGCCCTTCACCACGGAGCCGCCGTCCTCCACGGAGCTGTCACTGCATTCACTGGCGTCGCTGCCCAGCGTCTCCTGGTCCTGGTCGTCCCTGTCCATCACCCCGCGGCGATATCTCAGGTCCAGGACGTCTTCCTCTGAGCCCAAGTTCCTCTTGTCCTGCAATCCAAGTCCTGCCTGGACCTTCCTGCTGGGCCAGGGCCCACCATCCTTCTTCACGAGCAAATGTGGGCTTCCAAACACAGGGCTGGGGCCTGTCTGGGTCTCTCTGAAGGCCGAGAAGGACGGGCCCTGCAGAGGCAGGCCCAGGTGGGGACTGAAGAGGCCGGCCTGTTGGCTTCCCCAGGAGACGCTCTTCCCAAAGTGGAACAGCTGGGTGGAGAGCAGGGGAGAGAAGCCTGCAAAGGGCAGGTTCTTCCTGGGGTCTGAGGCGAGGCTGTGCGGGACCCTGGCCTGCCCCTGGGTCCCCTTCTCTTTCTCACTCCCGAGGCCCCCTGTCCACGCTGAACTTCGACCTTCTGAAGTCAGTGTCCATGGGCTGGGCAGCCTGCTCTGGTGGGTAAGGTCACTCCAGGGAAGAGCAAGTTCCACCTGGGGTCCTGGGCTGGGGGTCAGCAAGCTCCGGCTCCCATAGTTAATGTGAAAGGTACCCCCTGAGCTTCCAGTCTCGGATCCTGCTTTGGTGCAGCTGGGCAGCTGACCAAAAGCGCACTCGGTGGCAGGGGGCTCGGCGCCTGGCGGGCTCTGGTCTTTGTGGATGTAGACATTCCTCCTACTGGCTGGACACCCCTTGGCAGAGGAGTTCCCACTGGCACTCCTGGGCAGTGCGGGCTCACACCTGCCAGCAGCAGCAGCAGGGAGGCGGGCAGTGCCCTTCCCGCCCGGGATGAAGAGGCTGGCTGCACACTGCCCCCCGGCCCTGTCTGTGCCCGTTAGTCCTTCAGCAGGCAGAGGGCCGCCCCTGGCCCTCTGGCTCCGCGTGCACACGCCAGGCTGCAGGGCGGGGGCCGGCTCCTTCCTGCACGGCTCCTCTGGCCGGGCTGGGCCCCCTCCTTGAACTGCTGAACTGCTCACGGACTCCTTGGCCTTTTCTGCTAAGAACTTCCTGATCTCCAGTTCGATGCTGTCGTCACTGTCCACTGAACTGTCGTCAGACAGGGAGCTGGGGGCAGAACATGCGTGGTCACGGGCACCCCTTTCCTTGGAGAAAGGAGTCCCCTCGGGTACTCGCCTCCTCGACTGGAACGCTGGGGCTGCATCCTCGCCCCCCAGCTTCCTCTCCTCTGCGGTGCTGCTGAAGGCAGCCGGTGGCCGTCTCCCCAAGCATGCCCTGCTGTCCCTTCTGGGCCTGGACAGGCAGCTCCTTAGCACCCGAGGGCCTCTGTCCTTCCAGGCTCTTGGGAGGGCTCCCAGTTTGTGCACCAGCTGCGTCTCAGGGGTGCTGAACCTGACCTTCTTCCTGCAGGCCGTCCGGGGATCCCTGCACCTCTTCTTGAGCTTCCGCTTGGATCTCAGCAGGTCCTTGATGGCCGTGTCCAGGTCCTCATCGCTGTCCAGCGAGCTGCTCTTGTCCTCAGAGCTCTCTCTCTCGCCCCCCACGCTCCTTCTTTCCTCCGCCTTCCCTTGTCCCCCGAGGCCTTGGGTCGCACACACCTCACTAAGCCCGACAGGCTGGCCCCTGGCCGGGCACTCCCTTCCAGGGGCCTCGCCAGCTTTTCCCTGGCCAGGTGGGTCCTGCCCACTGCGGCTGGGTGGAGCTTGTCCCTGGCTGCCGTCACCATCCTGGGCACTTTCTTTGGCCTCTCTTGTTTTCTTGACTGTGGCTGACCTCACAGCACTGCCACCACCTCTCCGTTTCCTTCTGCAGCCCAGTGGCAGGTCTGGGGTTTTAGAGAGAGGGGCTCTGGGGACACTGGTCTGGCTGTTGGCGCCCGTTGGGGACAGTGGGCCGGGGGTGGGCTGTGGGCAGCTCTCGGCTCTGGTCAGCAGGCTCCCCGACTGAGCCTTCAGAGCTAAAAACGTCCGGATCTCTTGCTCAATGCTGTCGTCACTGTCCACGGAGCTGCTGTCCCCGTCAGAGTGGGAAGGCGCGTTCGGGGAACAGAAGAGTGGGCTCACAGACGCAGGCCGGTCACTGCCCTCCACGGGCGCCGGCAGGATGGTCTTGGAAATGTCCAGGATTGCTTCTGCGCACATGAGCTCCGCGGAGGTGTCTGCGCGGCAGGAGGCGCGCTCCGCAGGCTCACTCCTGGTGGCGGGGCTCGCTGGAGGTACGGCAGCTCTGGCGTCCTTCGGTGGCTTGGAGAGGTGGTCAGAGTCTAGGCCCCCTGGGCTGGGGTCTGCGGCCCTGGGGGCCACTGGCTTCCTCCTGCTCGGTGTTCTCCTGGGGGTTTCGGGGAAGGCACTTTTCAGGGAACCGCCTGTGCTGCTGGTGGGAAGGTCCGGGCCCCTCTCCTCGCTGAGCTGGGCTCGTGGTGGTGGGTCCCCGCTGGCCTCCTTCCTGGTCTTCTCCAGCTGGTACAGCTGGATGGCCTCCTCGATGCCGTCATCACTGCTGGAGTCCGACACCTCGTGCTGGAGGGCTGCGCTCCTGCCGCGCCTGCCTCTCCTCCCAGCTGCGCAGCTCCGCTTGCCCCCGCCTCTGCTCTGTGCTGCCTGGGGCTTGGGGGCGGCCGGCCTGGAGCTGCCCAGGTGCTCAGGCTCGGTGGCGGCCTTAGGCCTGAGGCTGCTGGGCCCCGAGCTCACCTTTGCTGCTCTGGGAGGTCTGCGGAAGACAAACTCCTTACAGGCTCCCATCAGACTGTGGCGGGGCGGCGCCCTGACCGGGGGTTCTTGGCTGAATTTCAGGGCTGATCGGGCTGAATTCTCGTTTGGGTCTGGTTTTTTATCTACAGACCCATCACATTTTTGGTTTCCGTGTTGTCTTTTCTCGTTCAGAAACTGCTCTATTTCTGCCCGGATGCTCTGCTCAAAGGAGTCCTCGCTGCTCACACTCCCCGGGGAGGCTGAGCCCTGGTCCCCACCTGCCTCCACAGGGCTGCCAGGAACACTGCCTGACTCTGGAGCAAGTTTTGGGGGACACAGGGCGGGTGGGGTGCCGCTGTGCGGAGGCTCTGGTTTGAATCTGCTGCCCCCGCCTGCGGCCCCGCTGGGCTGGGCCCCACCGGACATGGGCTGTGCAGCACTGCTCCTGGCCTTCAGGTACTCCTGGATGGCCTCCTCGATGTCCCGGTCCACCGAATCGTCACTGTCGGAATCCTGCTCCAGGGGGCCAAGGTCGGCAGCTTCCTCCTCGCCCGGGGGGTGGTGATGGGCAGCAAGGCCACAGGCAGCGAAGGCAGGCTGCTCAGTGTGCAGGGCAGGGCTGGCAGCCAGCCTGGCCTCCCGGCACCTCTCCGCTCTCTGGCTTCTCTGTGTGGCACGCTCATCGTGTGTGCCCAAGGCGGCCTCACCACGCTGCAGCGTGCTGATGACCATCTGCACCCTGGCACTCACTGAAGCTCTGGCAACCGCCTCCTTTGACTCAGAGAAGCACCCGGGAAACCTAAAGCTCCCCGGTGGGCCAAAGGCCTCCCATTTGGACTGGAGAGCGACCACTGGAGGGGCATTCATGAGGAACATCCTAGCAGGCTGGCGGGGCACAGGGAGGCAATGCTGTGTTCTCCTGCCGGGTTCACATCCTAGAAGAAAGCAAGCACAGGGCATGATGTCCAGGGACCAGCTACACGGGGCACCGGGCAGCCTCACGCTGCCTGGGGCTCGGCTTTCTCCATTGTAAAAGGATGCACTTCTTCCCTCTGGCCAGCCCTGCTGCAAGGACCCAGTAAGAAAAGGCCTCCCGGCCACCGCTTCCCCAATGCACTGTGGTCACACTGAGCACACTGCTGCTCCCCATCCTTCTGCCCCCTGGGGCATTCATCTGCTCTGCAAGATGAGGACCGAGGCTTTACTTACCTCAAGAGACAGTCAGGAGGTGCCAGTGTGACCAAGTCCCTGTGCCTTAAAAAGAATGATAATGACAAATCCAGGCGAGGGCGACTTCATGGGAAGAATCATTCTTGGCAGGACCACCACACTCCTGAAACAAAGGTGTGTGACGTGAGCAGCTCAGAGTTTCCCCGAGCCTCTTCCAGTCACTTCTACTAAGACGTTGTATGAGAAAAAATCAACTGTGTATCTGCCAGAGGGTCTCAAGGAACGGAATCGAGATTTTAGCTAATGAGCACGCCTGTTGCCCCAAATACTTCTCACGTCCTTTCCACCCTCTGCAGTCATTCCCTGTCTAGGGTCTCAGCTGGGCTGATCCTGACACTCTGAAGACTGGCTCACAGGTAGCCTCTGCACAAAAGATCCAGGACTGTCACTGCCGAGTGTGACTTCACCTGGG